>CAUYQV010113644.1:0-13539 GCA_963574575.1 Galagoides demidoff
ACTTAATTAAACTGAAAAGCTTCTGTACAGCTAAGGAGACAACAACCAAAGCAAATAGACAACCTACACAATGGGAAAGGATATTTGCATATTTTGAATCAGACAAAAGCTTGATAACTAGGATCTATAGAGAACTCAAATTAATCTACATGAAAAAAAGCCAACAATCTCATACATCAATGGGGAAGACAGATAAATAGAACTTTCTCTAAAGAAAACAGACAAATGGCTAGCAAACATATGAAAAAATACTTATCATCCTTAATTATTAGAGACATGCAAATCAAAACCATCCTGAGATATCATCTAACCCCAGGAAGAATGGCTACACATCACAAAACTCAAATCTGCAGGTGCTGGCATGGATGTGGAGAGAAAAGAACACTTTTACACTGCTGGTGGGACTGTAAACAAATACAACATTTTTGGAAGGAAGTATGGAGAACCCTGAAAGAACTCAAGCTAAATCTCCCATTTGATCCTGCAATCCTATTACTGGGCATCTACCCAGAAGGAAAAAAATGCTTTTATCATACGGACACTTGCACTAGACTGTTTATCGCAACTCAATTTAAAATTGCCAAAATGTGGAAACAGCCTAAATACCCACCAACCCAGGAATGAGTTAATAAGCTGTGGTATATGTACACCATGGAATACTATTCAGCCATTAAAAAAGATGGAGACTTTACATCCTTTGTTTTAACCTGGATGGAAGTGGAACACATTATTCTTAGTAAAGCATTACAAGAATGGAGAAGCATGAATCCTATGTATTTAATTTTGATAAGAGGACAATTAAAGACCTAGTACATGGTAAGTACTAGGTGGGGAAAAGGGAGAGCAGAGAGAGAGAAGGAGGGAGGGGTGTGGGAGAACAGAAGAGCGGAGAGAGGGATAGAGGGAGGGGGTGGGGTCTCAGTGTGTGACATACCTTTTGGGGGCAAGACACAATTGTAAGGGGGACTTTACCTAACAAATGCAGTAAGTATAACCTGGTTTCTTGTACCCTCAATGAATTTCCAACAATAAAAAAAAATGTAAACCTTTATAGTATAATGTTCTCATTTCATAGTTGATAAAACTGAGTCCAAGAGACACAGATGACTTTATCTTAAATAATTCCTTAGACTTTATAAGTAGTTTCTATGTTTAACATTAAAAATATTTTATGTAATTGTGTCATTGTGAATATACAATTTTTTGACCTTTTAAAAACATTTCTTTGTTGTGCACTTTATATGCATCCTGTCCTTTACATGCATTAACCTGGTCCACAGATTTGTCATTTTAATAGCAATATTCAATTTTATAACTAAGACACAATAGCCTAACCTCTTGTCAACTGTTATGTGATGTTTCTCATTTTTAAATTAAAAATAGTGATGGTACAGATACAAAAATTTTACGTAGTATTTCTCTTTACTTTATTTGGGTAATTTTATAAAGATAATTTATAGGTCAAGATTAGCGGTCAGTTTTATAATCATTTTATACAGCTAAATTCTTCTGCAAAAAGACTGTGGCAATTTAGTCAGTATGTTTAAGTCCATATTCCTAAAAATCCTTATCTATTGTAATTGGCAGTAAGTTTCCATATGCTCTCAATCTCCAGAATTCTGGTAAATTATGATATTAGTTCCTAATTTCTAGCATCTCATTTAAGATACTTATATCTGTGTTTACAAGTGAGATTACTCTATGTTGCTTTCTAATTTATCTGTCCAAGTCTGTTAAATCTCTCGTTCAATCTCTCCTCCGTTTTATAATCAGAATAACCTACTTCTACAGAAGTTCCTGATAAACCAACGTTATTACTTTTTCTATCCTAATAGGCAGACAATTTATAATACCCCAAACCATTTTAAACATTTTTATCTACTTTATTTTTTATTTGTATGTAAAGGAAGTCATTTTATATAATTTAAATGAAGATGGATAACTATGAATGTATAAGAAATGTATTTCTTATTACAATAAAGGCAGTTTGCTTTAAGTAATGTATAGTTTACTCTCTAATCAGACCCTTTAAATAAAAACAAGTAAAATACCATGCCTGAATTATTTCCCTACATTTTAACAGAGTTACTATTCATCTTTGTGTCAATCTCTTTGGCAATCTCACTTATTCTAAGATTTTCCAAATTCTTTCACTTGTGGTTCCTTGTTGTGCATATTCACATATCAATACACATGTGCACACACATGCACGTACCCACACAATTGAGTTGACTACACCTTAAGCTTTCTTGGTTGTCAAAAGTGAAACTTAACTTACCATTTTAACTAATTTAAAGTGTGCAAATTTAGTGGCATAAAGAACATTCACAATTTTGTGCAACCACCATTCCTATATCGTTCGAGAACTTTTTCATCATCCCAAACCTATTAAGTAGTCACTACTCACTCCTCTGTTCTTAATATCACAAATGTACTTTCTATCTCTTTGGATTTGCCTATTTCAGATATTTCAGATATATAGAATCATATGAGGCCTTTTGTGTCTGTCTTCTTTCACTTAGTATAATTTTTTCAAAGTTCATCCATGTTGTGTATTACATTTCTTTTGACTATTGCACTATTCCATTGTAGGGATATACTAAATATTGTTTATCCATTCATCAATTGATGGACATTTGGCTTATTTCTACCTTTTGGCTATGGTGAATAGTGCTGCTCTGAGTATTCATGTACAAGTTTTTGTTTGAACACTTGTGTTAAGTAATTTTGAGTAGCTGGGCACCTGTAGTCCCAGATACTTGGAAGGCTGAGGCAAGAGGATTGCTTAAGCCCAAGAGTTTAAGGTTGCTGTGAGCTATAATGCCATAGCACTCTACCAAGGGCAATAAAATGAGACTCTATTGCAAAAAAATAGTAATAATAATTTTGAAGTAATTTTGAGTATATACCTGGGAATAGAATTGTTGGGCCATATGGTAATTCTGTTTAATTAATAACAATACCACAAACTTAGTGGCTTAAGCAACACTAATTTATTATCTTATAGTTCTACAAACAACATAGATATTAAAGGGCTAAAATCAAAGTGTTAGTAGGGTTGCATTCCTTTCTGGAGGCTCTAGGGTAAAATCTGTTTCCTTGCCCATTTGGGTCATCAGCAGAATTTAGTTACCTACAGTTATAGAAGTGAAATCCCCATTTCCTTGCAGGCTCTCAGGTTAGAGTCATTCCCAGCCTTTGGAGTCCCCATGTACTCTCTGGCTCATGGCCTCCTTCTCATTTGCAAAATCAGCAATAATAGATGGAGTCCTCTCACACTTCTAATCTTTCCTTCTTCTTACATCTTATGTCTCTGAACCACTTATTATGCCTCCTTCTTCTGCTTTTTAGGACTCATGGGATTAGAGTCACTTAAATAACCCAGGATAATCTTTCCATCTAAAGGTATTTAACAACACAGGGACATTGTTCTATCTTACAAACATACACACGTATAAGCATACATTTTCAGCTAGGTGGACTATAGAGAGTAAGCAAAGAACAGAAGGGTAGACTTGGACTAAATCTAAAGGGACACTGACTTTGAAGATTTTTGTTTTTTGCCCTTTCATGACTTATCTATTTCCTATTTTAACTTACGAACAACTTACCCAGTCTTTTACTTTATGGTCTAGTCATGTCTAATGGTACTTATTCTTGGGGTGACCACATAAATTTTAATTTTGTACATAATGTCCTGAAATATCTCAGAACACTCAGCCAATGAACAGCATAATAGACTGAACACTCAGAGATCCTTTTTCCAGGAACATCTTGGTCCAGGCAATGGAATACATAGTAATAGATTATTGCAGAACTCCCTAAAGCCAGGAAGCTGGGAAAAGCTTGCAACACCTAGACAGCAGGTTCCAGTATTACTGGAAGGGAAGATGTTTACTTTAGGTTTCCAAAAGGAGACACTAAGCAGCCCTCTCCTGTTGTCAGTACTCTTTCCCCGTCCCCCAACTGAATTAAGTGTTATGAGATATAAATATGTGGATTGAGTAGTACTAATTTAATTAACAACTTTGGGTGTATCATGTGCTATAGGCTGAAGATCATTAGTATCAGGAAAGTTAAAAGGCTTCCTATTAAGTAAATGCCATCTTCTAAAACTCAAATATAGGAATTCTTAGAAACTCAAAGGGGAAAACTATTTTTAAAGAGGACAAATCTAACACTGGTAAGGATGACTAAAAGCCAAAGAACATAAGAGATCAAAGGAAATATGAGATTATTTAACCTAATTTTTTCATTGTATATTGGGGAAATCAAAATATGAGGAAGAGACTTTTCCCAAGATCACCTAGTTCGTGGCAATATCACAAGTTCTGATTTCTTCATGATCCACATCCTGGGGTGATCCACAGAGGGTGGCTCTATTATTATTGCCAAATTGATTCTAATCTCTCAGCTACTTTATTCTGGGGTTTCAATAATGTAAAATATTGAATATTTTGATGAATAATGTAAAAATGTAAAATATAGGTGAAACTATGCTAACCATTACCACGGTAAAAAACTCAAGTCTCAGTTCTGCTAGTAAAGTCTGTAAAGAACATCTTTTCAAAAGTAATAGGGGATAACTAATGAAAAGCAATGAGCTCTGATTCTCTCCCAATGGCCAATGTACCTAAAACATCACAGACATTATAGAACTCAAGATTCACTAGTTTTACATATGAGATTTTAGAAGGCTAAGTATATATAAAATTACCATTGGATTCTGGGGGAAAGAAAGTAGGAGAAAAGGTTAATGGCTTCACCTCTGCCACATTTGACTTTCTGCCAAGACTTTTTAAACTCTATTACCTCATAAAAAGTAGGGGCCAAAATAAAGATACCTTTGAAATCTGTGCTGTCCAGCACCTTATGGGACACAATTAACAGAAAAACCATAGCTTTTGTATTCTTTTCCAGACTGAAATTTCTCTTTAAAAAAAAATTCAACATTTCAAGGAGTCAGTTGGCCTATCAGAGCCTCTCAATCCTAGCACCTATGCAATTAGCCAGTCATAGATTTAGAAATTAATCCTATGATCATTGTCCAGGCAATTTGCTACTTGAAATTAATTAGCTACTGCCAGATGCCCTCTGTAAAAGTGGGAGATTTCAGCAGGCTAGTTCCTATGAGACACTGAGAACCATACTGAGAAAGGGGATAAAGGAAAAAGACATGAGCAAAGCAACAAAAGGTGCCTAACTGGCCCTGAATAGCTTCTGAATTATCTACCATTTCTTAGAATGGGCTAGTAACTTATAGACCCTAACGTAAGGCTATGCAGTTTAAATATCTTTGTTGTTATTATTATTATTCTTATCCAAAATATTGTACTTGTACTTTCACATTTGTAGGGAGGACTTCTATCTTTCTCTCTTTATATACTACATACCGACACTCATTGTCATTATCCCAGGCTGTCATAGTCATCTGGTATCCATTAATTTCCCAACTCTCCATGTCTCATCATACTCAACTATATTCTACTGTAAAAAGAAACTACAATATTAAAATTCACAACACACATTTCCAATCAGAACTCAGGTTTTTTTTGGGGGGGACAGTCTCATTATGTTGCCCTCAGTAGAGTGCTGTGGCATCACAGCTCACAGTAACCTCAAACTCTTGGGCTTAAGCGATTCTCTTGCCTCAGCCTCACAAGAAGCTGGGACTATAGGCACTTGCCACAATGCGTGGCTACATTTTGGTTGTAGTTGCCATTGTCATTTGGCAGGCCTGGGCTGGGTTCAAACCACTAGCTCTGGTGTATGTGGCCGGCGCCCTAGCTACTGAGCTATAGGTGCCGAGACAGAACTCAGTTTCTTTTTTTTTTCTTTTCTTTGAGACAAGAGTCTCACTTGGTCACCCAAGGTAGAGTGCCATGGCATCACTGTAGCTCACAGTAACCTCCAACTCTTGGGCTTGAGCAAACCTCTTGCCTCAGCCTCCTGAGTAGCTGGGACTATAGGCCATGACGTCCTGTTAGTTTTTCTATTTTTAGTAGACACAGAGTCTCACTCTTGCTCAGGCTGGTCTCCAACTCCTGAGCTCAAGCAATCTACCTGCTCCTGCCTCCCATAGTGCTAGGATTACAGGCATGAGTGACAATGCCCAGCCAGAAATTAGTTTTCTATTTACCAAAAAGACTGCTTCCAAACAGGCTCTTTGATCATTTTCAAGTGACTTTGGCATTTCTTAATAAGCTGCATTTCTTTAAGTCTCACTGCCAACTTGTGATCAGGGACTATACCACCCAGGTTGCAGTTTTCCTTTCCTTATTAAATATCATCCTGGGTAACATTTATCATCAGGTATGTATCAATCTATATTGTGAATGAAAGAAATTCACAATTAAGAACACTTGGGACAATTCTTTTTCTACTTCAGAGAAAAGTACAGAGTTTATGTCCAGCATGTATATCATACTTTAAAATCACTGATCAAAACTTCTTTCTGAAATCCCTTCTGTTAATGGTACATCAGTTTGCTTTGTAGAACAATTCATGTCTAAAATGCTATTAGCCATTGATACTTAAAACTAAGGCAAACACGTCTAGATCACATACTCAAACTTCTTTCCTCCAAAAAATACTTACTAAAAAGCTTGACATGTGCTAGAAATTGTTCTAGACACTAAGAATAAAGTTGTTCGCAAAATGAGCAAAATCCTTTTCCTCACAAAAATCATTTTTTTAGTGGAGAGAAGAACAAATTAAACAACACATGTAAAATGTATAATCTAGAAGATGATGGAATTCTTCATGGAAAAATAAAATAAGAAAGAGAACAGAATTTTGTTTTGGTGAAGAGGTGATAGAGGTAATAGGAGAGGAGACTTACTATCTTAAATAGGAAAGTCTCAATGTAGTGAGCTTTAAGTGATGTGTTAAGAGCAAGCAATACAGCCATCTGGAAAAGAGGCTTCCAGAAAGAGTCCTATCAAGTTCAAAGGTCCTGAGATGGGAGTGTGCCTAGCACGTCTAAGAAAATAAGGAGGTTATCAGAGAGAGAGCAGAGTGACTGCAGAGTGACTGAGGTGAAAAGCAGCAGGGGATGAAGTCAGAGAGTTAAACGGAGTGTGTGTGAGTGTGTGCGTGTAGACCCCATAACCGTGTTTTTCAACCTTTTTAATCTTATGGCACACTTGAACCTATAGTTAAACTTCAGAAGTACACTTAAATTATGTTGATTAAAAAAAAAAGAGTTAAAAAAAAAAAAGAACATACTGTGCTTTGAACTTCTTTTGAGAACAATTTAATTAATGTTCTTTAAAAGTTTTTGTGGTACACCTAAGATTCTCTTGCGGTACACCGGTTGAAAATCATTGCTCTGTAAGATCTTGAAGACCATTAAAAAGACTTTAGTTTTTACTTCGTGTGAAATAAGAAGCCCATGTGGAAGTCTGGGCAGAGGAGTGACGTGATCTGACTTTTGTCTTAATTGTTTCGTGCTTGTTGTCATATGGAGACAGTCCATAAGGGGACAAAGGCAGAATCACAGAGACGAGTTAAAAAGCCATTACAAGAATACAAGGAGAAATAATACAGTATGTGAACTAGGAAAAGAGAGATGATAGTTAAAAATGATTGGTTTCTGGATATGATTTGAAGATAGAAAAATCATAATTTGCTGACAGACTGGATGTGGGATGTGCAAAGAAAGGAGTCCAGGATGACTCCAAAGTTTCTATTCCAAGAAGAAAGAGTAGAATTGCCATTACTTGAGATGAAGAGAATTGCAGAAGGAGAGGCTTTTATGGAGGCTATAGGGAAATCAGGAACTTATTTTAAAACATCTTAAGCTATAATAGAATATAAAACACTAACAATGTTTTATTATCATACATGATGAAGATAAATATATTTGTAGCATAGAGAATGTTACATTTTCAACGTGCTAATCACTCTCACTAAAACTCTTCACTGCTTCAGCAAGGATTATTTGTAAACTACTTTAGAAGTCAATCCTAGAAAGATTTCAACATCTTGAATTGGTTATAGAGTTTAGATTGACATTTTGGCATAATTTTGGAGCTCAGTTAAGTGGGCCACATATGTCTCAGAGATATAACAAGGATGAAATTCTGGATGAACTCCAAGGGTGCATTTGCATTGAGAAAAATGCTCCCCCACTATTGGAGAACAGAAATAAAAAGGCAGTACCTGACACTTGAACCCAGGTGTTCACCAGGGTTGGAAAAATATGACCAAGTGTTTAGTCTGAAAAGTCATCTCCTGTTGAAGAAGTAAGAGTGATTTATCAGGTGAGGAGCTATTTCCCTTCCAGCATGACCCATTAGCTACACAGTGCACCTCTTTGGTAGCCCTTCTTCATAGCCCTCACTAAAGTGCACATGTGCTAGGTCCCAGAGACTGTCAGCAAAATTCCTTTTCCCTGTATCTGGTTCTGCCTTTCCCAGAGCTGTATTTCTGCATGTCATTTAACAAGATTAAAGTAAGGTGAGAATTAAGAATAAGGAGTGGGAGAAAAATGATGAATTTATTTATTTATAGGCATTTGAATATAAATATTATTCAGAAATTTAATCTAGTTCTATTTCTTCTGAAATGCCACAAAACAATATTAAGTCAATGCATTCAGCAAGCAATTAGGAAAGCATAATATCTAACGGGAACTATGCAACCCATTAAGGAAGGGGCAATTCAGAAATAAATAAAACAGGGTTCCTGCTCTTGGTGAACTCAGAATCTAATGGTGAAGGCAGATGATTAAACAAGTAATTACAAGAGCATTTGTAATGAAGGGACATACAAAATGTCAGGGACCCAAAGGGGGAACAATTAAATCTGCCTGAGGAGGTTTGGAAGGATTTATAAAGGAGATGACATTTGAGCCAAGCTGTGAAGGAAGGGAAAGAATTCGTCCTTCTATCAAGAGAGGGAGAATGAGATAGGCAGAGGGGGCCTAAAGCTTACCCTCTCAGGGGATGAGAGAATATTAAGAGTAGTTTGGATAGAGGGTTCATGAGAAGAGTGACAGAAAGAGGAGACTGGAAAGACCAGCTAGGACCAGACTTTCTTTACCAGGGGTTTGTCCTTTGTTCTTTAAGCAACACTGAGATTGTAGGCTTTTTAAATAGGGAAATGACATGATCATGTTCTATTTTTAAAAAATAGTAGGCGGGAGAAAGGAAGAAAAGAAACAGATCATCAATGGCAGTGGATAAAACAGATCAAGAGAAGAAGAAAATAGAATTTCATACCTTAAAGAAAGAACCATGAACATACCTACTCCCATACCTTTTCCCCATGCTCACAACCTTTCATTACCTCCCACCAATTAAATTAAATGTCCCTTTCACTATCATTTTATCAAGCCTGCAGTGAGAAGAAATGTCTACACAAAAAGACAGTAGGAGGACTGGTACTTCAGAAAAAAAAAAAACACATAGAAAAACCACTCTCTCCCTTTGAATTATTTCTCTTAGAGGTTATACAAGAAGGAAAAGTTAAGAATGTCATATGGAACTCTAACCACACTTAGATTTAGAACAGAGGGAAGCACATCTGAATGAACACACACACACATACACACAATGCTTGCACTGACAACTGATAAGCAGTATAAATACCAAAAAGAATCTTTACATCTATCTTATATCACATGCATTTTCAGTGATGTTGGCAGTTTGCTGTTGTCTGAGGTAGTTCTTTTTCTTATAACCTTGTAGAAGTGTACTAGTAGCTTCTCAGAACCACTTCCTCTCCATTGTCACTCCAAGTCTCTTGTGGTGCTAAGACACTAAATACTACAGGCCTTCACTTTAGTGTATTATGAGAGGGCCAGAATATTCCTACAGGGAAGCTGGGGCTTGCCTTGATCAGCCCAATGCACTAGAGTTCTGGGAGGAATTTAGGAGACCTCTCTCTCTGACTCATGTTTAGCTTAGATGAACACTTCAATCTTTAGATTAGGTTTCTAGCACATATTTTTAACACAGTCTGGAAAATGGAAGAGTTATACCTTAACTTTGTTGGCCAACAGAAGGCCACTCTGCACTTTTCTGTACTAACACTGGAGACATGCAACGGTTTGCACATTTTTTGTTATGAGCAGGGGATTACATTTCCCCAGATGATCACAGTTTTCAACTATGAATATTGATTCTCATATACTTTGGTCATGTAACACTTTTACAAGAACTAAAAACCAAAGCAAAACTAAGAGAAACATTAGTTCCTAGGGAACCATTATGTAAATAATAATTAAAAAGGCAAGAATAATCATTTCTAACAGCACAGTATCTCCCTCCTCCAAATTCATACAACACATGCCTTCTACTCATTTGGCACCTAATCACATGCTGCCTTTTACTAATAGTTAACTTTTTATAAGTGTTAGTTCTTCTACCTTTCCTATTTGATTGTAATAAGCTAAGGTTGAATTAAACATGCATGGAATTAGATTTAAAAATACCGTCCATCATAGGTTAGGACATTAAGAACTGAAAATATGGACATTGGTAAACTCATACCCTTACTGATGTTTATAGATCATTCAATAGTTTTTTAAGTGTAAGACAAAAAAGATGTACCTTCTTATACCTAATAAATTAACAAAAACTCTCCCATATTTTATTCTCAAATTTTTATGGATCATGCCTTATATTTAAGTCTTTCATTTATCTTGAGTTAATTTTTGTATACAATAAGAGATAGGGGTCCTGTTTCATTTTTTCTATATGTGGCTATCCAGTTTTTTCCCCAGACTATTTTTACCTGAAGTTTGTTGATGTCTGTTTGTCAAAGCAAGTACCTATCAGGTACAATGAACACTATATTTGGGTGATGGGCACACTAATAGCTTTTCCATAAGCATCATAAAAGCTATCTATGCAACAAGAACATTTCTACTCCCTTAATATTTTGAAATAAAAAAAATAAATGAAGTAACTAACCCAAAATTTTAAATCATAAGATCCTAGGTTAGTGGGACTTCTGTTAAGCTAATGCAAATATACTTCCAGAAGTACTTAAATTGTTGTAACTCTTTGTTAGGAATTAGTCATGTATTTAAAAGCCATAAAAAATACTTATACTTCTGCATAAAGAATTTACATTAAGAAGTATTTCAAATGAAAAGGCTTTAGAACACTCAGGGATCTAAATGTAGACCTGCCATTTGATCTGCAATTCCTCTACTAGGTGTATATCCAAAAGAACAAAAATCACTTGGTATCATCAAAGATACTTGCACCAGATTGTTCACTGCAGTTCAATTCACAATTGTCAAGTCATGGAAGAAGCCCAAGTATCCACTGACCCAAGAATCGATTAATAAATTATGGTATATGTATATCATGGAATACTATGCAGCATTAAAAAAGATGGAGACTTCACCTCTTTTATGTTTACATGAATAGAGCTGGAAAATATTCTTCTTAGTAAAGTATCTCAGGAACGGAAAAATAAATCCAATATACTCAGTACTTCTATGAAACCAATTTATAATCACTCACACTTTCATATGAAAGATGAATCACAACTATAGCCCAGGATGAAGGAGGAAAGGGTAGGAGGATGTGAAGGGAGTGGGGTGGTGTGACAGAGGGAGGGTTAATGGTGAGACCACACCTATAGAGCATATTGCAAGGGTACAAGTCAAATCTATCAAGTATAGAACACAAATGTCTTAACATTGTGACTAAGTAAATGAGATGAAAGCTATGTTAATTAGTTGGATGTAAGCATTCCAATTTGTACAAATAGTCAACACATTGAATCCCACAAAGGCATAAATGTATTCATGATCTATATATATATGACTTAATAAAAGGAAAAAAAGGCTTTAGATATGAATACATAATTATAATTTAAATATAAAAACAAAACATTAGAAACAACTTATAAGTACAAAATAATAATGCTTAATTAAATGATGGCCTATAAAACTGATAGATCATTCATAAATAAAAAATTTAATCAAATTAAGAATGAAAAAAAAATCCTCAACTGAGAAAGGGCATAAAAATTTTATACTATATACCTACCATCACATTTAATGTTGAAAGACTGAATACTTCCCCACTAAGATCAGAAACAAGGCAAGGATATCTGCTCTCAGCACTTTTATTTAACACTGTACTGGAGTTCTTACTGCAAAGAGGCAAGAAATAAAAGACATCTAGATGTCATAATTGTTCACCTAGAAAATCCCCCAAGACATATAAAAAAAAACTTACTGGATCTAACAAGTGAATTGAGCAAATTTGGGATTTAAGATCAACATACAAAAATAAATTATATATTCCTGTATACTAGCAATGAATAATTAAACATTATAATTAAAATAACAATTCCATTTACAATGAACATGGAATACTTTGAAATAAGGCTAACAAAATATGTGTAAGATTTGCTGATAACTCTATAGTACTGATGAGAAAACTTAAAGACATAAATAGACAGACTATGTTCATGAATATAGGACTAAATATTGCCAGAATGTCAATTCTCCCCATTTTGATCTATGAATTCAACAAAATCCTAATCAAAATTCCAGCAAGCTTTTTTGTAGAAATTAACAAATTGATTACACACAGAGACACATACACATACTTGGAGTAAACAGAACAATTTTGAAAAAGTTGGAGAACTCATACTACCTGATTTCTTGACTTAATATAATATGAAAATCCAGGCATAGGAAAAAAGACACATAGATAAATTGAACAGAATACAGAGAATCTAGAAATAGATTGACACATATATGGTCAATTGATTTCTGAAAAAGGTATCAAGGCACATCAATGGAGAAACCATAGTCTTTTTTTGTTTGTTTGTTTTTAAACAAATGGTGCTGGAACAACTGCACATCTCATAACAAAAATACAAATTTTGACCATACTTCACATCATATTGAAAAATTAACTCAAAATATGTCATCACTTGATCTACTCTGGTTATTCTGGAATCATGCTACCAGACCTCATATTATACTATAAATCAGCAGTGATTAAAACAGCATGGTACTGGCACAAAAACAGAAAGGTAGATGTATGGAACAGAATAGAGAGCCAACAGATGTATCCAGCTACTTACCATTACCTGAACTTTGACATGCCAATTAAAAACATTGAGTGGGGAAAAGATTCCCTATTTAACAAATGGTGCTGGGTGAACTGGCTGGCAACCTGTAGAAGACTGAAACTGGACCCACACCTTTCATCATTAGCTAAGATAGATTCTCACTGGATCAAAGATTTAAACTTAAGACATGAAACCATAAAAATACTAGAAGAAAGTGTAGGGAAAACACTTGAAGAAATCAGCCTGGGCAAAAATTTTATGAGGAAGACCCTTCGGGCAATTGAAGCAACATCAAAAATACACTACTGGGACCTAATCAAACTAAAGAGCTTCTGCACAGCCAAGAACACAGTAAGTAAAGCAAGCAGACAGCCCTCAGAATAGGAGATGATATTTGCAGGTTACGTCTCTGACAAAGGTTTAATAATCAGAATCCATAGAGAACTCAAACATATTAGCAAGAAGAGAATGAGTGATCCCATCTCAGGG
>CAUYQV010113649.1:0-15951 GCA_963574575.1 Galagoides demidoff
TGGTCCCAGCTACTTGGGAGGCTGAGGCAGGAGACTCGCTTGAGCCCAGGAGTTGGAGGTTGCTATGAGCTGTGATGCCATGGCACTCTACCCAGGGGGACAGCTTGAGGCTCTGTCTCAAAAAAAATAAAAAATAAAAAATAAAAATAAAAAAGGACAATAGTTGTATTGAATGAGGGTGTACCCTGTGGACATCATTGTAACTTATCTCTGTAAAAAGATCCTATTTCCAAATGAGGTCACATTCTGAGTTCCTTTGGTTTAGGACTTCAACATACGTTTTTGGGGGGAGACACACTTCAGTTTATAACAGTGACATTGTCATGAGATGCTTGGGGAGGGGAGGAGGTGTGCCAAGCGCTCCTCAATCCCAGGATCTTTCCTTCCCAGAAAAAGGATCCATGGAATTCTAACCACTGGAACTCTGTGTCACTTCCTTTGAGAGCTTGTTTGCCACTGTGCTTCCCCCAAGAGAACATCGACTCTGTGATCTGAGGGCAGGGACTGTCTCTCCAATGCCTAGCACAGTGTGTGGCATTCAGCAGGGGCTCAGTAAATGTTTGAATGAATGAAAGAATAAAGGAATGAAGTGGTGCCTCCCTGTCCTTCAGTCTTTCCAGGCCCCAAAGGTGAATTGGTCGGTTTTTCAGGGGTCTTGAACCCGTGGCTGAGCTGTTTCAGCATCACAGAAACCCCACCCCCACCCAGCTGCTAGCCAGCAATGTAAAATTATTAAATCCCATTATGAATTGGATTTTAATCTCCTGTAAATAGTCCTGCCATTATAGTGTCATAAGAAGCAATTAGGACCCCCTTCCTTCCTTCTACCAGCTACAGAGATGTTCTGATCTCCCCATCTGATCTCTTCAACTGCAGGCAGGGGTGGGGGCTGATGCTGGAGGAATTTACCAGTGTGTGTGTGGGGGACAGAGCCCCCCCCCTCCCCGCCCACTCATCAAGTCACAGGGAGGAGCTTCAGGCCAGGGCTTACAGGGCCTTGTGAGGGTGGGGGCCTCCTCTGGTATGAAGAAGAAGCTCCTAAGTCAGTTTCCCAGGATGGGATCCACTATGTTGCCTGCCATCTCGCAGGTGGATGTGCTGTGTGTAGCCTTGATGGCCCCAGACCAAGCCACTATCCTCTCATACCTTTGAAGTGACCTCACCTGTCTCTCCTCCCTTCCAATTTCCTCTCCATGTGGCAGGAAAGGAGAGCTTCTTCCCACAGAAGCCAAAGGTCAGCAGAGGGGGAAACTGAGGCAGAAAGTCATTTTTGTGCTTTGGTTAGAGTCCTGAACACTCAAGAAAGCGAGGAAAAGAGGCACTGTCCCCCTCTTTTAGTTTTATTTTATCCAAGCTACTCTCCCCAAAGTCCCTTTCTCTCTCTGCTGAGAAAGAAAGGGAGGAAAGGGGCCCGCAGGGCTGAGGGTGGGGCTGGGAGCAGCAGCAGAATTGGGGGGGGGGGTTCTGCCATTGGGGAGGAGGCAAGACCCTTGGCCATGAACTCAGGAGTCTGAATCTCAGTTCTCTCTCTGACTTCCTGGAACCTCAGGTTTTCTTATCTGCAAATAGGAAGGCTGTTTAAATGCCTGTAAGGTGGAAGAGGATGGAATTTGTGTTCCTGAAAGCAGAGCTACCTTTTATTTCCTGCAGTGTTATGTGCCCAGAGGGACACCCAGGATGGGACAACCCATACCCTCAAGGAGACTACATAGAGCCATCCCAAGCCACAGAAAGAAGGAACATTCCTCCTTCACTGGGACTACCTTGATTTGCATCCTAAAGGGTAGCCCTCCCAGGATGGGGCTGGGCAGGGGTGAAGGGGTTAATAAATCAGACTGGACACTTCCCCCCAAAGGCCCCCATTTCCAGGTGGGGCTGCCCTGACAAGGGGGATGGCGTTAGAGGGCTCCATCTGGTTTCCAGTGGGTCTCGCCTGCAGGACATAGAGTGACTGACGGGTCACAGCGGGCCTGGCCCAGAGACTCTGCATGAGGAAGCTCTGGCCAGGGCACGGGGCCCAGGGGGGAGTGAGGGGGAGTGAGGGGGAGTTCTGACACGTCCAGGGCTTGCTGGGGTTACTGTGCAGAAAAGGACCAATCTAGGAACTCTGAAAGTAGATTTATAGAACCAAATCTTGGACCACACTTGTCAAGGACCCTTGCTCACTCATTCATTCAACAAACCTGTATTGAGCACCGACTGTGTACATGTCAGGGGCTCTGTGAGGCACTGGGAATATATCGGGGGACCAGAGAGACGAAAATCCTGACTTTCCTGTGGCCCCCTTATGTGTTATATACTACATACGCTGTGGTTTCTTTCTGTCACCATTATATTCTTGAGATTTGATCATGTTTCCCATGGCTGTATAACATGCCATTCTAGGGACAAGCCCTGTCTAATTTATCTTTTCTATCATTGATGAGTATTGGGTAGTGTCCAGTGTTGGGCTGTTTGTCCATCCCAAAGATCTTATCTTCTTGCTCACGTCTTCCTCTTCCAACCCTCCACCCCAGTCTTGCTCAAAGCTCCCCAAGGCAGAGACTGGCCAATTAACAGTTTCCTGTCCACCTGTTTAGGCTGGGCTGTAGGCAGTCTGCCTGATTCCCGCTGTACCACACTCTCCAAACTAGCTCTGCCTTTCCTACCTGGCACCTGAGGTTGCCTGGGGACCTCTAATCCTGGGTGGGGAGGGAGACAGCCAGAGGTGTGCGAGGCTGCAGAGTGAGGGCTGCCGCCCAAGGTGCTGGGCTCAGAGCCCCGCCCACAGAGGGTAGGAAAACCCCGATGTTGGCTCCCACGGAGCTCCCTGGGCAAATGCCTCTGTGTGCGGGTGCCTGAATGTGGGTGCTGGGAGGAGAAAAAGACAGGGAAATCTAAACAACAGAAAGGGGGAGCAGAGCTCCATAATTATAGGGAAAGAGGCAGTGATAAAACGATAATGGGCGCGTTTTGACCCCGGCTAACCAGTTCTGGAGCTGTGAAGTTACTCTAAGATGCGTGATGGAGGGCAAGGGGCCACCGCCCGGGCTGCAGCTGAAACAGCGCTTTCACAAACAAGACGTAAATTGGATGCAAACATCTAATTAACCTTCTCCCTCGGTTCCCTCCGGGGAGGGGGAGGTGGCCCTCCCAGGGCTCCCAGCGCCAGTCTTCCCTTGGGGGATGGATTTGGGGGAAGGGGTAGGGGAAGCCAGGCGATTTCTTTCTTTTTTCTTGTCTTTACTTTCTTTTTTTCTTTCTTCTTCTTTTTTTTTTAAACCAGCTCCCCTCTGGGGAGGGGCTGAGCTAAATCTCCAGTGGGGCTGGTTTTCTGAGGCCTTAGGCTTTATCTGAGATCTGCATTCCTGTTTAATAGGCCCCAAACATGATTGGCAAACCCACTTCATTCACCAGGGCCAGGTATGTGGCCCTGGAATAAGGGAAAATGGGGAGTTTTAGAGGGTGTTTTGTTCTTTTCTTCTTGGTGGGGATTCACAGCTGCAAAGCCCCCTTCCTGTGGAAAGTCTCCAGATCTCTGAGTGCTCTGGGACTCACCATCAGATGAAGCAGATACAGGGCGTGCATTCTGAGTTTCATTCATTCAGTAAATACTTACTGAGCACCTACTGTGTACTAGGCCCTGTTTCAAGTGCTGCAGATATAGTAGCAGACAAAATGGGTCTCCCCCAAACCCAGGCAAACTCTCCTCCCCAAAACAAAACAATGTCTTGCTGGGTCTTTGGAGTGTGCGTGTAGGTAGTGGGCAGGGAGGTAGAGCGGCAGAGAATAAAGGAGGAGATGGCCTAGTGTCTGAGAGCTTGAACACTGGGGTTTGAACCCCGGTTCTACTTACAAGTTTCACAGTACAGCACAAGTTCTCCAGGCACTCTGTGTTCAATGTCTTATCTTTTTCTTTAATTTTTTAATATTGACATAATAGGAAACTCAAAAAAAAGTATAAAAAATCCAGTATAACCTTAAATATTAACATCTGTGCACACTTTCTTGCTCTCTCTGCCCCCTATACAGTATATGATTTTTTTTTTCTGAGCCTTTCTTAGGATAATTTGCGGCCATAGTGTCCCTTTACTCCTAAGTCCTCAGCCACCTGTATCTTAAAAATGAAGACATTCCCTTTTATACCATACAGTACAGTGATCCAGACCAGGAGATTAACACTGATATAATACTATGATCTAATCTACAGACCTTATTCAGATCTCTCCATACGTCCTGATAATGTCCTTCATAGCAAAATTAGTTCTTGGATCACGTGTTGCATTCAGTCACCATGTCCTTGTAGACGCCTTTAATCTGGACCCAGTTCCTCAGGCTTTGGGTTTCACAACATTGCTGTTTTGGAAGCACACAGACCAGTTGTCTGGGCCTTCAGTCTATCCTAATGATTGGATTGGGATGGTGTCATTTTGGCAGGACTCCTATGTAGGCGATGCCGTGTTCTTCTCAGTGCATTGTATCGGGAGGTACTCCATCCAAGAGTGGTGTTAACACGGATCACTTGCTCAGGGTAGTCTCTGCTGGATTTTCCTCCTGCAACTAATAAAACCACATGGAGGGAGATGCTTCGAGATGATGTAAATATCTGATCGACTCACAAGGTTTGGCATAGTTTGACGTTTCTTGACTGAATCAATGATAGTGATGGTATTTCCTAAATGAGAATTTTCTGACTCCAGTCTTCCTTCTATTTTTATTCGTTGGCTTTCTATTGTAAAGATGAGAATTTCTCATTCGTTCATTCATTCATTTAGTTACGTCAGCATAGGCTCATAAAATCTTGTTCCATGGGTAACAGCTATTTATTTTGATCCTCAAGTTTTCCCAGGTTTGTCCAATGGGAGCCTCTCAGGCTGGCTCCTTTTGCCGTGTCCCCATCCTTCTTGAGCATGTCCTTACTGTTTTGCACAGGCAGGATGTTTCAGGGTCTTCTGATGCTGTCCACACCCCAGGGATATAATTAGCCATTTCTCCAAGGAGCCCTGATTCCTTTTAGTGGGGAATGGTATATAGGAGCCATGATCTGGGTTCCAGGTGTACTTAAGGCTAAATAGGGTCCCACTCTGTTTCTTCATCTGTTAAGTGGGAAACAATCATCCCTACTTCCTAGATTGTATGAAGATTAAATGAACCAGTATCTGAAATGTGCTTGGAACGCTGCCTGACACACGGATGATGCTATAAAAGTGTTTGTTAGGTAAATAAAAAGCACATATAGTATATTAGATCATGCTAAACACTCCAGAGAAAAATAAACTGTGGGGATGTTGCAGGATTATGTTGGACGGCCAAGGAAGGCTCACCCAGAAGATGACATTTGAGCAGGTCTGGGATGGTAAAGGAGTAAGCTAGGCCCATATCTGGGAGAAGCAGATAGGAGGGACAGCCAGTGAAAAGGCCCTGAGGCAGGAACATACCTCGCAGGAAAGTAGATGTCAGTTCCCCAGACTCCAGAGAAACCAGATTTCTTTCTTTTTTTTGAGATGGAGCCTCAAGCTATTCCCCTGTGTAGAGTGCCATGGCATCACAGCTCATAGCAACCTCCAACTCCTGGGCTCAAGCGAGTCTCCTGCCTCCGCCTCCCAAGTAGCTGGGACCACAGGCGCCCGCCACAACGTCCGGTCATTTTTTGGTTACAGCCATCATTGTTGTTTGGCGGGCCCGGGCTGGGGATTCGAACCCGCCACCTTAGGTGTACGTGGCTGGCACCTTAGCCGATTGAGCCACAGGCGCCGAGCTGAGAAACCAGATTTCTAAGTGGAGACATCATATTTATTTATTTTTGGAGGTAGAATAATATAGGGAAAGAATGAAATCCAAAGCCTGCTCAAGAATCTTCAGGGACCACATAGCTATCATGGATCAAGCACTCACTCCATGCCTGGGGCCTTTCTAAGCATACCCCACAGATTATCTCACTTAGTCCCTGTGATTCCCTTAGGAGCCAGGCTTACTTATTAGCCCCATTTTACAGATGAGAGATTCCAGGCTTGGGCTGAATGATTTCATTTGGCCAGAATGCAGCTAGTAAGTGAGAGAAGGGGAAGAATTGGGCTTCACAGACTTTGCCAGACTCGAAGTTGCAAAGAGGCATGGGCTGCTTTCTTGTCTCTGCTGTCAGTGACTCATGGCAAGATCCTTAGCTACAGGGCCTCAGTTTCCCCATTTGCCAGAAGAGCAGCACCTCCTTCTCTGGTGATGGTTCCACTCCCAATCAAACTCAAAGGAGAGGTGTGCAGGGCTGTGGGTGGCCTCTCCCTGTGAGAGATGGGTGTGGGGGTGACACTGGGCACCCTGCTCTGCTTCCCTGCAGCTGCCCCTCCCCCATGGCCCTTCCTAACGGTGCCCCCCATCCGCTTTTCACCCCATCTTCCCCAGGGGCAGCCAGCCAGCAAAAAGAATCCCTCAGCAGCAATGATGAAGATGGATGTGTGATTGATTCAGCCCCCCTTCCCTCTGCCCTTCTGGTAGAAAATTAAAAGACCATTTGTTAAGGGGCGAAAGTCCTCAGGTGCACCCTGAGGCTGGACAATTTGTCTCTGTGAAAAGGATGCTATTATGAGAGAGGCTGGATGCAGGCGGAGGGTGGGCCGGAGGGGCGGCTGGGGAGGGGGAGGCCCTGAGGAGCGAAGGGGCTTGGGCAGGGGTGGGGGAGGCCCAGACAATGGGGGGAAAAATAATAAATACATCGGAGTGTGCCAGCCGCCGGGCTCCCGGCTAGAGAGGCACAAGGGGCAGGCGGGCTGCTCCAGGCCGGGCGAGCTCATGTGCTGGGGCCTCTGAAGCCAATTCCTTTTTCATGACCCTTGTCTGGGACCAGAAGGGTGTCACCCGGGAGCTCTGCTGCCCTCCATTAAGAAGGGTTTGTAAATGACCCTCTTTAAGGAGCACAGTTTCTCTTTATAGACCTATAGTGCAGGGAGGGGAGGGAGGAGGGGGCTTGGAGTGAGCCCCCTCCGCCCTCTTGGGGGTCATTAAGTGATTAGAAAGAAGGGGCCAGTTCTCCAGCCGCCATTCAGATGAGGGGATGCATTTGTCACCGGAGCTATTATTTATTGTTTTTTAAAAGGTTGCATTAGGCCCCTCCTGCCAGCTCTCGGCTCCCTTTGTGTGCTCTAACTTCCTTCTGGGCTGCCTTCTCTAGCCTCCTGAAGGCAAGGTGCCCCATTCCCTCTCACCCTTCCTCCCACAACCTCCCCGTGTCCAGCAACACGCCTACCCTGTGCCCTCTCTCTGGCCCTGTTTGGTGGCCTGTGGCCCTCCTGGGGACTCCAGGCTCTTGCTGCCCCACCTGAGGTCCACATGCAGGATAAGAAGGTAAACATCACCATGAAGATCCTGCCCCTCCGCACCGACCCCGGACCCAGACCTGGCATCTGCTCTCGCTGTAGGGCACTTGTCAACCTCTCCACTAGCATTTGCATTTCTTGAGGAGAGTCGCTGTGGCTCCCAGCACAGTGCCTGGCTGCCCCTGAGCAGGCTCCCAGTGACAGGGTGCTTGCTGACAGCCCTCGGGAGATTTCATTTGCTTTTTCTGGGAATCAGGAAACATTGTCCCCATTGGTTGGATGGAAAAATTGAGGCTGAGAGACATCTCAGAGTTGCATAGATTGTTGGGGCATTGTTGGGATTGGAGGCTGGGTCTTGACACTCAGCAGGGAGAAAGACATTTGAAAAAAAAAAAAGGTCCATATAGTCCTATGCTTTTAGAAAGTGCTTTGCTTTTGGGAAGAGACATCTGCAGCTAACCAAGGGCCAGAGGAACTACTCCATATTTTCATCCAAGGGGAATAAAATAAAGCGACTTTTAAAAAGTACTAACTTGAAAATTTCCCTTCCCTGCTAAAAATCCAACTTCCTGCCATGGCCCACAGGACCACGGCTGGTGCACTGTGGCCCCACCTCCTCCACCTCTCCTTTCTTGCCTCCTCTTTGTGGCTCCCTGGCCTAGAGGCTCTTCTCCCTCTCTTTATCCAGCCCTGTGTTTCCTAACTTTGCCTGAACATTAGACTTACCTGGGCAAGTTTAGCATGATCAAACCTTGAGTCTCAGCCCAGACCAGTTGAAGGAGTTTCTCTGGGGCTGCCCCCGTGATTCTGAAGCCTCAAGTGGGTTAAGATGCTCTGGCCCAGCCAATTTTTATCCCCACTTCAGATGTGAGCCCAAAGACTGGGGCTTGGATGCCCTTGATGAGATGCCTGAATACATTCTGGCTTTCCATGTCCTTCTTGGTGGCCCTTGGGACCCTCCCCACTCCGCCCCCCTGCACCTCCACATCAGCACACCCCGAGGTCTTTGCCCCATGTGTCCTCCCACCCATGCAGTGGTAGGGGCCACCCCCAGTGCCCATTCCTGCTGAATGAATAAAGAGGAAATGGAAGAGGGAACTCGGAGGAAAGTGTGCAGTTTGAAAAAGTATATTCAACATTATAATGTCATTTTATATTTGAAAAGTGAAGGATAAGAACCTAAGCAGCCGAGCGAAAAAAAAATTAACATCACTGATCAGACCACATAGGTTCAAATCCTGGCTCTACCACATGTGTGCTGTGCTACCATAGGCAAGTTAACTTCTCTGTGCAGGTTTCCCATCACAAAACTGAGGCTCCTGCTTTATAGTGTTCTTATTATATAATATTGTGCATATTATATACAATATGTAATCATAATATATGTATGTTATATATAATGCACATAATACTATGTATATTATACAATATGTCGTCATAGTATCTGTGTGTTATATATAATGCTTTGCAATTATTTTGTCACTATTAAATGAACTGACATATATAAAGCTCTTGGAACAGTGCCTAGAACATAGGAGTGCTCAATAAATATTTTCTGTAATTTTTACTATTTGTAATAGAAACAAAGTCTCCCAAGGAGCCTTTTATGATTCAGGGATTCTCCAGCTTAGGGAAGGCACCCTGGGGTGGGGAAGCTGATGACCTCCCTATGGACAGTTTTAGGTTTATCAAAAGGACTGTGGGAGAAAACAGGGCTTTGTCATAGCCCTTCCTTGAGGACCAGGCTTCATTCCACTCCGGCTCCTCCTCTGGTCTCCTGGACAGCGCTGGGGGTGGCGGAGTAGACCAGGGCCTGATGAAGCAATCACCTGTCCTCAGGGAAAATGAGAAAGTCAGTGTAAAAGAGAAAGCTTTGCCCAAAGCTAAATGTATTTCATACAGACCCCTGTCCCTTATTCTGAGGTTTTGTCCTTCCTGGGTTTTTTTTGGTGCTAAAATGTCTATTCTATTATCATATTATGGGAGCCAGTGGTTCTTTTCTTTATCCCCCCACCTTTTTTTATTTTTTTTTTAACATTTTCAATCTTGGTGAGTTAAAGGGTTGACAACCTTATAACGGTTCTCCATTTGGGGGGGGAGCAGGGAGAATTTACTAGTCTATATAAAATCCAAGTGAACCAATGACAGTGTGAGTTATTTATTTAGCTAAGTCTGTATCTCCACACATAGGCAGAGTGATTTTATAAACACAGGAATCAAATCATGTCACTCCCCTGCCTAAAGCCCTTCCATCTCTCTTAAACTAGAGCCCAATTTGTGGCCCTGGGCAATAAGACCCTACGTAATCTTGGCCTCGGGCTCCAACAACTCCGACTTCTGTTGTTCTCCGAACATATCAAGTGTGCTCCTGCCTCAGGCCCTTTGCACTTGCTGTTCCTTTTGCCTGCCACGCCCTTCCCCATGAAAGCTGCGTGAGTCCTCCCTCTGCCTCTCCAGGTCTCAGCTTAAGTATCACCAGGGAGAAGCTTTCACTGACTCCTCTGCAGGAAATAACCTCCACCCCATCTTCCTAATTGCTTTGGATCCCAGCACTGTTTCTTCCTCCCAGCACTTAGAGTTATCTGAGCTTATTGAATGCATTTGTTTACTTCTATCTCCTACTGAAATGGCAGCTCCCTGAGGCAGAGACCTTGTTTGTCTTGTCACCTTATATTTGACTTTTGAACACCCAAAGCCAGCCACCCTGGGTTGGGTTGGGAGGATAGCAGGTGTTCAGGGCATTGCACATCCTGGTAATGTCCTGATTTTGGCTTTCAAGAGTCCCTCCTCTGGAACTCCTTCAGAAGGGGGGCAGCAAGGTGCAGTGGGGGGGTGCATCCAACCTTGATGTGGCCCTCTCATATGTTGTCACATGAAGATGGAGCCCCTCCTCAGGGCTATCCCCTGCTAGGCACCAGCTGTGTGTACCATTGTGAACGAGATGGTCAGGTGGGGCAGACAGGCAAGTGGCCAGTGAGAGCCCAGCCTGAGAGTTCTGGGGCACATGATGTGGGCTGCTCAGAAGGTGCTTTGTCCTCAGAGCTATTCCCTGCCATTCACCTGCCTAGGGCTGTGCCACTGTGAGGGGCTGAGGCTTCAGTCTCCTGGGTCAGCTTCGTGGGAGGCACTGTCAGGGGCTGAGGCTGGAGGAGGGGAGAAGCCGGGGCATTTCTCCCCATCTTCGTCTACCATGGGCGCTTTCTCTGGTCTTGGCTGCATCTCCTCTGCCAGGAAATCTGCCAACTGTGGTTCTAGTTTTCTTCTGAGGCTCTGGTGACACCAACCTCTTTCTTTGCCCCTTAGATTAGGGTGGAAGCAGCTTCCTACTCTTCCTAATCTCTGGACATCTCCTCCCTGTCCCCTCTTGGGCTTTAGCCTCCTTGTCACCAGAGTAGCCAGTCCCTGCATTCCTTTCCTCTGTAGCTGATGCCTGGAGTGGCTTCTGATGTCCTCAGTGGTCCCTGGCTGATATACTTTGGTGCTGTAGGAGACCAGCACCTGGGGACACCTGCAGAGGCTCCACAGGGGAGTCTGCACTTAAGCTGAGACCTGCTGAAACTTTGGCATCAGAATTTCCTGTTTAGCTCTTTTACTGACTCAGCCCCATCACTCTGAGTAATATTTCCTCCTATCCAGTTTCTCACCCAGCACCAGTGGTCTCTGGTGTGTGTGTGTTGTGGGGGGTGGTTGCCCGGTGCAGAGGAGGGTGTTCAGTGCAGAGGGAACTATATTGCAGCATCCCTGGCCACTGGCCACTAGACGATGCCAGCAGCCTGCTGCCCCTCCCCCCAGCTGCATCTCCATACAGCGGCAAGCATCCCCTGTGGGCCAAATCGCCCCAGTTGAGAGCCACTTCCTGAAATCTATGTGAAACATTGAGTAGTTCTTGATCCTGGTGACACATGAGAATCAGCCAGGCAGCTTCTAAACGTATAGATGACCAAGCCCCGTCCTCCTGTCCTGGATGGATTGCTGCATAATCTCTAGGCACGAGCCCTGGGCATCGGCGCCTGCTGCTTGGGCAGGGTTGGGAGGCATGGGGCTAACTCATGAGATGCCACTCTATCTTGATTAGGTCTCACTCAACGCACAGAGAAGGCACCCGAGGCTCAGACAGCCCAAGTGATGCAATCAAAGTCTCACGCCAAGTGACAGGAGCAGCACAAAGACCCAGGTGTTGCTGAATGCCTTTGTTAAACCAGCTAACAAATTTAAAGAAAAAACATCAACCCCTACCTCAAACAAACACATGCACAAAGTCACACCAAAATGAAAACAGCAACTACTGCTTTGCAAGTATTGCCAACCCTCCTTAATACGGAGGAACAGGGATCCCCAAGGGGTACTTTCTCTCCCCGGGCGCCGTGTCCACTTTTCCAACCCATTTTAGGCTCCAGAATAGCATCTGTGTCCTGCTTTCTCTCCTGGGACCCTCACGGAGTGCCAATGGTCCGGAGGCGTTGCCAGCCTGCACATCTGTGATGCTAATGGCGCCGGGAGGGTGGTAGATCCCCCACCTCCTCAGATCCTCTCTCAGCCAGATACCTCTTGGCAAGGACTCCTTCTCAGTCCTTTCCCCCAGTGACTTTAAGTCAGGGCTTCCTAGTGGAGCAGGAAGTTTCCATCTTAAGTCAAATGCCCGAGTTACTGTTTCTTTGCAGTGGGCGTTTTGATATTCTCAGGGCACAGAAGTTCTGTCCCATTAACCTAAATCAGTTAATAAGGTTATTTTTGCTTTTTAAAATGATTCTTCATTACTTCTTCTGAAAGTCTACTTGGGTCATTTTAGATCAAGAGCTGGCAACCCCCTGCCCCTGGGCTAGCCAGCCACCTGTTCTTGTAAATAAAGTTTTATTGGCACAGAGCCATGCCTGTTTGTTGATGTGTCATGTACTGCAGCCTTTGAGCTATAACAGTGGAGTTGAGTGGTTGCAACAGAAACTGTATAGCCTGCAGAACCTAAAATATTTCCTCCCTTTTCATCCCAGAAAAACTTTAGGGCCTCCTATTTTTTGTTTTGTTTTGTTTTTTATTTTCTGAGGCCTGAGTGCAGTGGCATCCTCATAGCTCACAGCAACTTCAAACTCCTAGGTTCAGGTGATCTCCTGCCTCACTCACTCAAGTAGCTGGGACTATAGGCACTGTGAGGCTGCCCAGTTAATTTTTCTATTTTTAGTGGAGACAAGGGTCTCACTCTTGCTCAGGCTGGTATTGACCTCCTGACCACAAGTGATCCTTCTGCCTCGGCCTCTCAGAGTGCTAGAATTACAGGTATGAGTCACCACACCTGGCATCTAAAGCCTCCTGTTTTCAGATGGTGACTTGGGGAGCAGAGAAGAAGGCTTTCATCGGAATTCTGGGTACTGGTTCCAGTTCTATCAACTCACGGGGAAGCTTTCGGGCAGTCCCAAGACCTGCTTGCGCTCTGCGCCTCCCTTTGCTCATTTGTGAGTAAAGAGTGTACATTCTTGTCAGCTTTACTTTCAGATTATATCCCAAGTCAAATATTTCTCTTCCTCCCTGCTGCCATCCCCTGGTCCAAGGTTGCATCTTCTCTCACCTTCCTCACTGGGCTCCTGGCTTCAGTCCTTCCCCCCAGCCCTTCCCCATCACACTGCCAGAGGGATCTTCGTAAGGTCTCCATCAGATGATGTCACCCTGCTCAATCCCTCCACGGCCTACCTTCCTCCCACAGCTGCAAGGTCCAGCCTTGTTAACTCTCTGCTCCTACCCTCTACCACACCTCAATGCTCTCTGTGTGCCACCCTTGTGGTCCTTTGGCCACCACCCAAAGCCACCAGCTCCTTCCCACCTCAGGGCCTTTGCACTGACTATTCCTTCTGCCTAGATTGCTCTTCCCCCATGCACTTGTTACACACAGCACCTCACGCAGGTCTCTGCTCTAACATTGCTTGCCTCCTTACAAAGACACCCCCAAACGCTGTTTAAGACACTTAGGTTATTTAGTTAACTTGTTTACTTAGTGATTGCCTGTCCTTTCCCACTAGATTATAAACCCCATGGGGGTCAGGGATGGTGAGTGCTTAGAAAGATCCCCAGCAAATATTCAGGAGGGAGAACAGTCCTTGGTGTGTATGTGTTCAAGAAATACTTGTAGGAATGAATGAATGAATGAATGAATGCTTCTCTTATAAAGGTTGCCAGGAAGATGTAGATAACGCTTGTAAAATACTTAGCACCCACTTGGCACATCGTAGGTATGTACTGAAAGTAATGCTTACTGGTAAGAGTTCTCAGAGAGGCAGGGTACACTCCTCCCCCTCTCCTCAGGGACAGGAAAGGACAGAAGCTCTGGAGGATTTGTGGGGCCTCCTCTGCTTACTCTCTAGTCAGCTTCACTGACGCAGGTCTCCCACCCTGCCCCTCTTCCTGACTCTCTCTTCTCTTCCTGTCAGGTGTTTTGCTCATCTTGGGTCCTAATTGAGATGGCAAATTCCAGGGACAGGGCTTGCAGCCAACTCCGCCAGCCTCCTCTGCCAGGAGCAGGAGGAAGAAAACAAAACCCCAGTAACGTGGCCTGCCAGCCCCTCTCTGTCCAGCAGGAAAGGAACCTTGAGTCCACCCGCGTGGTCCACCCCACGGAGCGCCCCGGCTGGCCAAAGGCACAAGTCCCAGCTCCTCTCTGTTTCTAGCCAAGAAGCACCTGATGTCCCTTTGCCGCCCCACTGCCACTGCGCCAAGCTAAGGGGGCAGTTTTCTGCTAAATGGAGACCAGGTGGTTCCTAAGGCAATTAGAAGCCCCTGAGCTGGCGCTGAGCGCTGGTGTGGGGGAGTGCCCGCTTCCATCTTCTCTCTTCCCCAGCTTTATTTGTTTGCTTTGGATTAGAAAGGCTTGTGCAAAACCAAACCTTGTTTCCGTCCTGTCTCCACTCCCCACCCCAGGCTGGGGAAGAGGTGACATCTGCGGTTCCCCTGTGCACTTAAGGCAGCCTGTGTACTCACGCGCCTCATTTCTAAAATGGGACCAAGTCCTATTTTATGGGGTCAGTCACTGTGAAAACGTTTCATGAAGTTACTTTCCGTACAGATATATTTGAGTCACTTATGCAACAATGATCTGGGGGTAGAACATTCTGGGTGGAGGGAACTATAGATGCAAAAAAGATCTTAAAGTGGGAATGAGCTCAGTGTTTTCCAGGTTAGGGGACGGAGCTCATAGCCATGGATTTTATTTATTTATTTATTTATTTATTTTCATACCCATGGATTTTAGGGTGGGACATCACGAATGTGCTTTTAGGAAGAAATGAAGGGTTAGAGAGGATGTGACTTTTCTTAAGATTCCAGGGCAACTTGCTTCTCTTCTTTTTTCTTTTCTTTTCTTTTTTTTTCATGAGGGAGGGTGTCACTGTGTTACCCAGGCTGCAGTACAGTGGCACCATCACAGCTCACTGCAGCCTTGAACTCCTGGGCTTAAGTGATCCTCCTGCCTTGTCCTCTGAAGTAGCTGGGGCTACAGGCACACGCTACCGCTTCTAACTAATTTTCTAATATTCTTCTAGCTAATTTAAAAAAAAAAACTTTTTGTAGAAGCAAGGTCTCACCAAGTTGCCCATCCTGTCCTCAAAGATCCTCCTGCCTCTTCCTCCCAAGGTTCCAGGGTTCCAGGTGTGAGCCACCGTGCCCTGCCTAGGACAACTTGATTTGATGGCTCACTTGGTGGGGTTATTGACCTGGGTACTGGACTTATAGAGAGTTTGACGCCCACTTCCTCTCTCATAGTCTAGTTGGAGGAAGCTAATAAGACACAGTTACATTACAGTGAATCAGCTATTCAAGTAATCAGCCATGTAAGTGCCACAGCAACACTCGAACCTGGATTCTGGTCCCAGCTCTGCCACTTGGTAGCTGTGGATCCTCAGACAAGTTACTTAACCTCTCTGAGCTCTCTGCTGTCATCTATAGGCTAGGGATTGGAAAGCTATTGTGAGGTTTCAATCATGTACAGCATTTAGAGGAGCTCAAGACAGCGTCTAGCATTTCCACAGTGACAATGACATCACTCGTCTCTTGTGCCAGCCTTTCCTTGCCTGCTGTTTCCAGATTGCAAAGTGCTTTTCAAGTACACACTCTCACTTAGAACACAGACAAGCTCATGTTAAGCTCCCTGGAGGCAGCCAGCACTGGGAGGTAGCTTGGTGTCGCTTGGATGAGATGGCCTTGAAACCTGCCAGAAGGATGAGTAGGATATGGACCCATAGAGGGGCAGAGAGGGGATTTCAGATGAGGGAACCATCTGAGGGCATTGAAACCTCACAATAGCTTTCCAATCCCAAGGGCATAGTGGTAGGAGAGCAATGTGTACAGGGGGCAGTGGGGACGTAGGTCATTGCCAAGGCAGCCTGACATACAGTGTGTGCCATATTCGTTCCTTGTGAGTCCCTCCTAGACCATCCCTCAGCTCTCAGTATCTCCTTCAATATATTTGAAACTTCCAGTAGCTATCTTACTGTTCAGGACCTTCCCTGTATCTACCCTTCTGTCTGTCCTCTTCTATTCTTTTTATTTATTTATTTATTTATTTTTGAGATGGAGCCTCAAGCTATCCCCCTGGGTAGAGTGCCATGGCATCACAGCTCATAGCAACCTCCAACTCCTGGGCTCAAGCGAGTCTCCTGCCTCCGCCTCCCAAGTAGCTGGG
>CAUYQV010113651.1:0-36938 GCA_963574575.1 Galagoides demidoff
GTGGCGGGCGCCTGTGGTCCCAGATACTTGGGAGGCGGAGGCAGGAGACTCGCTTGAGCCCAGGAGTTGGAGGTTGCTATGAGCTGTGATGCCATGGCACTCTACCCAGGGGGATAGCTTGAGGTTCCATCTCAAAAAAAAAAAAAAATTTTGTGAAGGCAAAAAGTGGAAAGCTAATAAACACATGTATTTGTAAAAAGAAAAAAAAAACAAAATACATGGATACAAATTTCTAAATAAAGATGCCAAAGTGAATGGTGGCACCTGTGGCTCAAAGGAGTGGGGCGCCAGCCCCATGTACTGGAGGTGGTGGGTTCAAACCCAGCCCTGGCCAAAAACTTCAAAAAAAAAAATGCCAAAGTGAAACAAAATCAAAATTATCTTAAAATAAAAAAGCCCAGTGCTGTGGCTCATGCCCATAATCCAAGCACTCTGGGAGGCAGAAGCAGGTGGACTGCTTAAACTAAGGAGTTTTCAGACCAGCCTGATCAAGAAAAAGTTCCCGTATCTTCTAAAAATAGAAAATAAACAAAAAACTCAAAAAAAACTAAACAGGCATCATGGTGGACACCTACAGTCTCAGCTACTTGGGAGGCCGAGGCAGGAGGATCACTTGAACCTAGGGGTTTGAGGTTGCTATGAACTAGGCTAATACCAGGGCACTCTAGCCTGAGCAACAGAGTGACACTCTGTCTCTAAATAAATAAATCAATAAACAGTTAATTCTCATTACTTCCAGATTCCTTTTTTATAATATGCCTACTTACTAAAATGTATTTGTGACCCCAAAATATAGTAGTCCCCCTCTTAATTGTGGTTTTGCTTTCCATGGTTTCAGTCAGCCATAGTTAACTATGGTCCAAAAATACTAAATGGCAAGTTTTAGAAATAAACAATTTATAAGTTTTATTTATTTATTTTTGAGACAGAGTCTCACTATGTCACCCTGGGTAGAGTGCTGTGGTGTCATAGCTCAGTGCAACCTCAAACTCTTGGGCTTAACCAATTCTCTTGCCTCAGCCTTCCTAGTAGCTTGGGACTACAGGCACCCACCACAATGCCCGGCTATATTTATTTATTTATTTTTTGAGACAGAGCCTCAAGCTGTCACCTTGGGTAGAGTGCCATGGCATCACAGCTCACAGCAACCTCCCACTCCTGGGCTCAAGCAAGTCTCCTGCCTCAGCCTCCCAAGTAGCTGGGACTACAGGTGCCTGCCACAATGCCCAGCTATTTTTTGGCTGCAGCCATAGTTGTCTGGCGGACCCAGGCTGGATTCAAACCTTCCGCCTTAGTTGTATGTGGCTGCCGCCTGAGCCACAGGCACGGAGCCCCAGCTATTTTTAGAGACGAAGTCTCACTCTTACTCAGGTCAGTCTCAAACTTGTGAGCTCCGGCAATCCACCCACCTTGGCCTCCCAGAGTGCTAGTATTACAGGTGTGAGTCACGGCACCTGGCCAATTGGTAGAACTATTAAAATACTACCGCCCACCCACAAAACACAAAAGTTGTACCTTACATATAATAATCATTCAATGTCTGTTACTAGAACCAAATAATGAAAACACTATGATATCTCAAACATAGAAAAAGTCATTGGATAATTAATTGACAAATTGGATATATAGCCAAGATGCTACCTTCTATATACTTTAAAAGCCTCTGAGAAGGTAATAAAGGGAATCGAATTGGATCTAATACTTCTACCACATATTTTCTTCTCTTTCCCAGATCTTTCAGAATCCATCGCATTGCAGCTAAGAAGACCTGGTATTCATCCTCAATGCTAAGCTCTTCACTTCGTAAAATCTTGATCAACTGATCTTTTGTAAGTGCCAGGAACTCTTCCCCACAATGAACCTCCAAGAAATGGACATGAATGTAGTTTTCTGTGAATTCCAAAAGATCATGGCAGGCAATCTGCTCGGAGAACTGAAAGATCCCAATGCAGTTCAGTGGATCAATTTGGCCTTTCAAAAATTCACAGCAAAGATTAACAACTTCAGTCAACTGTAGCATATCTGCTGCAACAATCAACTCCTGGACATTATTCACACTTATGTTCACTATACCTAGAAAAGCAGGGAGACAAAACAGCCAATAAAATAAAAACAAACCCTGACTTGAAACATTCAAAAAGTATTATACTTGATTTCACTGACAGCTTAATAATAATGTTCACAGAGCAGAAAGATACTAAGAAAAAAGGCAACAAAGATTTGTGGAAAGGGCACAAAATTTAAATGATAATGATACCTAACATTCATGAAACACAAAGAACCAGATGTACTATTAACTGCTTTATTTATTTATTGCTGATTGATTGATTTTTAGAGACATGGTCTCCCTCTATTGCCCACACTGGAGTACCGTGGTATCATAGCTCACTGTAACTTTAAACTCCTATGTTCAAGTGATCCTTCCACCTCAGCTTCTCAAGTAACTTGACTATAGGTGCATGTCTTTACAACTGAAGTAATTTTTAAATTTTTTTTACTTTTTTTCTTTTTTTTTAGAGATGAGGTCTTGCTATGATGTCTAGGCTAAACTCAAACTCCTGGCCTTAAGTGATCCTACCATCTTGGGCTCTCAAAGTGCTAGGATAGCAGACATGAGCCACCAAGCCCAGACTTAATTGCTGTATATCCTCATTTAACCCTCATTATGATCCTACATAATAGGTATTATTGTTTTTCTTATTTCCATATTGAAAATTGAATCAGAATCTTTTTTTTTTTTTTGAGACAGAGCCTCAAGCTATCCCCCTGGGTAGAGTGCTATGGCTTCACAGCTCATAGCAACCTCCAACTCCTGGGCTCAAGTGAGTCTCCTGCCTCTGCCTCCCAAGTAGCTGGGACCACAGGCACCCGCCACAACGCCCGGCCATTTTTTTTGGTTGCAGCCATCACTGTTGTTTGGCGGGCCCGGGCTGGGGATTTGAAACTGCCACCTTAGGTGTACGTGGCTGGCACCTTAGCCGATTGAGCCACAGGCGCCGAGCCCAGAATCTTTAAATAACTTGGCTAGGCATAGTGGCTCACACCAATAATCCTAGCACTCTGGGAGGCCAAGGAAGGTAGATTGTATAACCTCAGGAATTCAAGACACTGTTGCTACTAAAAACAGAAAACCTAGCCAAGCACAGTGGCACATGCTTGTAGTCCCAGCTACAAGGGTGGCTGAGGAAAGAGTATCACTTGAGCCCAAGAATTTGAGGTTGCTGAGAGCTATGATGATGCCATGTACTCCACCCAAAGCAACAGAGTGAGACAGAGTAAGAGTTCTGTCACAAAATATATATATATATATATATATATATGTGTGTGTGTGTGTACATATATATATATACACATATATTTATATATATCTTTTGTGTACATATTCTACTGTCATTAAAACTCTTCAGGCTCTTCCTCTTCCCCTAAGCAGCTTGAGGTGATCTGTGAAAATGGTTCACTACTCACTTGACCCAGAAAACCCCACAAAGTCATGCAAGTCAAGAAACTCAAATCTTTGCGTTCACTTTAAGAATACACATGAAACTGCCCAAGCCATCAAGGGTATGCAAATATGAAAAGCCACCAAGTATCCGAAGGATGTCACTTTAAAGAAACAGTGTGTACCATTCTGACATTACAATGGTGGAGTTGGTAGGTGTGCCTGGGCCAAACACTGGGGCTGTACACAGGGTCACTGGCCCAAAAAGAGTGCTCAGTTTTTACTGTGCATGCTTAAAAATGTCTGAACTTAAGGGTTTAGCTGTAGATTCTCTGGTCGTTATGCATATCCAATGCACCCAAGATGCGTTGCTGAACTTAACAGAGCTCATGGTCTCATTAACCCATACATGAGCTCCCCCTGCCACATCGAGATGATCCTTACTGAAAAGGAATAAATTGCTCCCAAAAAGAAGAGGAGGTAGCACAGAAGAAAAAGATATCCCAGGCTCGGTGCCTGTGGCTCAAGTGGCTAAGGCGCCTGCCACATACACCTAAGGTGGCGGGTTTGAATCCAGCCAGGGCCTGCCAAACAACAATGACGGCTACAACCAAAAAATAGCCAGGCGTTGTGGTGGGCGCCTGTGGTCCCAGCTACTTGGGAGGCTGAGGCAGGAGACTCGCTTGAGCCCAGGAATTGGAGGTTGCTGTGAGCTGTGATGCTATGGCACTCTACCCAGGGGAGTAGCTTGAGGCTCTGTCTAAAAAAAAAAAAAAAAAAAAAAGGCTCGGTGCCTGTGGCTCAAGTGGCTAGGGCACCAGCCACATACACCTAAGGTGGCAGGTTCGAATCCAGCCTGGACCCGCCAAACAACAATGACAGCTGCAACCAAAAAATAGCCAGGCATTGTGGTGGGCACCTGTGGTCCCAGCTACTCAGGAGGCTGAGGCAGGAAACTCGCTTGAGCCCAGGAGTTGGAGGTTGATGTGAGCTGTGATGCCACAGCACTCTACCCCGGGGGACAGCTTGAGGCTCTGTCTCAAAAAAAAAAAAAAAAAGATATCCCAGAAGAAACTGAAGAAATAAAAACTTATGGCATGGGGGTGGCACCCATGGCTCAGTTGGTAGGGCACCGGCCACATATACCACGGGTTCAAACACAGCCCGCACCAGCTAAACAATAATGACAACTCCAAGAAGATAAAAAAAATAGGGCGGTGCCTCTGGCTCAGTGAGTAGGGTGCACCAGCCCCCTATACCAAGGGTAGCAGGTTCAAACTCAGCCCTGGCCGGACTCCAACCAAAAAATAGCCAGGTTTGGTGGTGGGCGCCTGTAGTCCTAGCTACTCGGGAGGTTGAGGCGGCAGAATCACTTAAGCCCAGGAGTTGGAGGTTGCTGTGAGCTGTGTGATGCCATGGCACTCTACCAAGGGCAACAAAGTGAGACTCTGTCTCTACAAAAAAAAAAAAGATAAAAAATAGCTAGGCGTTGTGGCAGGTGCCTGTAGTCTCAGCTACTTGGGAGGCTGAGACAAAAGGATTGCTTGAACCCAGGAGTTGGAGGTTGCTGTGAGCTATGACGCCAGAGCACTCTACCCAGGGTGACTTGAGACTCTATCTCAAAAAGAAAAAAAAAAAAAAACTATTTATGGCATGGGAATAGATGCAACATGAAAAAAAATGCAAATAACAGTAAAAAAAGGCTGGGTAAGGTGGCTCATGCTTATAATCTGGGAGGCAGAGACAGGCAGATTGCCTGAGCTCATGAGTTCAAGAAAAGCCTGAAAAAAACCAAGACTCCATATCTTTTTGTTTTTTTGTTTTTTCTTAGAGACAGAGTCTCACTTTATTGCCCTCAGTAGAGTACTGTAACATCACAGCAACCTCCAGCTCTTGGGCTTAGGTGATTCTCTTGCCTCAGCATCCTGAGTAGCTGTGAGTACAGGGGCCTGCCACAATGCCCGGCTATTTTTTTGTTGCAGTTTGGCTGGGGCCGGGTTTGAACCTGCCACTCTCAGTATGCCCCTATAAAATAGAAATTTTAAAAAATTTTAAAAAACATTTCTGGAATTAAAAAAAAAAATAGAAATTTTGACTATCATAACATAAACATTTGGGGGATAAACAGAAAAAAAGAGAAACATAAGATTCCTCTATGTTCTATCATCTATAGATAAATAATATCAACATTCTCATCTCTCTCTCTCTTTTTAGAGACAGGGTCTTGCTATCACCCAAGCTAGAGTGCAAGGGTTATTCACAGTTGTAATCATAGCTCACTGAAGGCTCAAACGCCTGTCTCAAGTGATCCTCCTGCTTTGGCCTCCCAAAGTGCGGGGATTATAGGCATGAGTCACTGCACCTACCCCTCATCTCTTTCTGATACACAAATACACACAAAAGTTTTTAGATTTTTTTTTCCTTCACAAAATCGGGGTGGTATTTATATTGATTGTTTTCATTTAATATATTATAAACATTCTTCCATGATAGTATATGTTTTTATTTTCTATTTTTTATTTTTTTTGAGATATGGAGTCTCAAGCTGTCACCCTGGGTAGAGTACTATGCTGGCATCACAGCCCACAGCAACCTCCAACTCTCTGGCTTAAGCAATTCTCTTGCCTCAGTGTCCCAAGTAGCTGGGACTACAGATGCCTGCCACAAGGCCTATTTTTTTTTTTTTTGGCCATTGCTGTTTTTGCTGGCCCGGGCAGGTTCAAACCCACCAGCCCCAGTGTAGGTGGCTAGTGCCCTACCCACTAAGCATCAGGCGCTGCCCATATTTGGTTTTTTTTTTAATAGTTTTTGGCCCGGGCTGGGTTTGAACCCACCACCTCCAGATATGGGGCCGGTGCCCTTCTCCTTTGAGCCACAGGCGCTGCCCTAAATTTTAGGCTTTATTTTTTGCCATCTATATTTTTAAAACATTTGTGAGATCTAAGAAATATTCTGTTATAGGCTGGGTGCCTGTAGCTCAGCGGCTAGGGTGTCAGCCACATACACCAGAGTTGGTAAGTTCCACTCCAGCCTGGGCCTGCCAAACAACAATAACAAGCAAAAAATAAAAATAGCCAGGCATGTGGCAGGCGCCTGTAGTCCCAGCTACTTGGGACGCTGAGGCAAGAGAATCACTTAAGCCCAAGAGTTTGAAGTTGCTGTGAGCTGTGACACTATAGAACTCTAACAAGGGCAACATAGTGAAACTCTTGTCTCGGAAAAAAAAAGGAAATATTCTGTTATATACAGAGAGTGCCAAAATATGCATGTACATCTTAAAAAAGGAAAAACTATATTAAAATTGCAATAATCAAGCCACATTTGCTTTCTGCAATTATAAAAGGTGCTCAAACATAGCTTGTGTTTTTTGTTATGGCATATATTATTATAATTTTAATATAATTTTTCCCTTTCTGAAAATGTGTATACATATGTTGGCATTCTCTGTATATATATGTATTATAGTTCATATAACCATATAAACTACAGACAGATAATAAGATTATATCTAATTATATATTATAAACAATGTTATAATAAAATCCTAGTATATAAATATTTACTTTCTTTTTTTTTTTTTTTTTTGAGACAGAGCCTCAAGCTATTGCCCTGGGTGAAGTACCATGGCATCACAGCTCACAGCAACCTCCAACTCCTGGTCTCAAGCGAGTCTCCTGCCTCTGCCTCCCAATTAGCTGGGACTACAGGTGCCCGCCACAACACCCAGCTATTTTTTTGGTTGCAGCCATCGTTGTTTGGTGGGCCCAGGCTGGATTCAAACCCACCAGCTCAGGTGTATGTGACTGGCGCCTTAGCAATATTTACTTTCATCACTAGTAAATTCCTTCAGATTCCTAGAAAAGGAGTCCAGGATCTAAAGATATAAATTTTTCAGTCTCATAATAACATGTCACTAAATTACCTTGTAGATAAATCAGATCAATTTATATTCCCACAGTATTGTATATGTAACGGCATCATTATTCACTTAAAGCAACAGGCTCATGTAACATACCTGTGTAAATGAAACCTAGAAGTACCTGAAAGATTCCAGCTTCAATTCCTAGAATCTGTACAACATCTTTTGAGGACTCTTTCATTCCTCCTGTGAACAAAGCTGCAAAGTAAGGACTACTGGCAGCCAAAACCAGTCGATGAACCTGAAAAGTTTCCTTCCCAACTTGTAGCTGAACATCACAAAAATGGTATCCATTTCTCATTTTATTGATTTGGGCCAACATGAGTTGTGCATGTTTATCCGATGAGAAAGGACTATCACAAGCATTCAGACAGCCCTCGTTAGCCATGATGATGATAGATTAATTAAAAGAACTGTTGCACATAATCTACTCCTACCCTGAAAAACAAAATAAAAAGAGACCAGGAAACAAATTTTTGTATTTAACATGTCTTCCATTCACATATACAAGAAACATTCCCTATACTTACAATCCATTTAGAGACATAAAACACACAGAAGAAAAGTATTAACTGTGTGATACTGTTTCCAATATGGTTTCAGAGAAGGAAGTAGTGGAGGGTAAAAATAATTGAAGGATGTTTCACAGAAGAAATAAGACCTGAACTGGATACTGAAGGATAAAGAGTACTAAGGTATGAGAAAAGGTCGTAAGTCCTTTGTGGAGAGTAAAGGAAAAAAAGGCACAAAGGCAGAAAGTTTCTGTTCACTACAGCAAGGAAGCACATATCACAGCCAAATGAATTTTCAAAACACAATTGTGATCAATTTGTCTGCTTAAAATCCTTCAATATAATTTCCTGCAAGAACCCAACCCAGCTCTGCTCTCCTTTGAGTTTTTTGCTCACCCTACATTTAGTCATTTTACAACCCATGTTATACTCTACCTTGTCATACACCCTCTCACCCTACTCCAAGAACATACACATCTCTCCCCCCCCCCCGCCCATACACACAGAAAGTACTGAAAAACAGTACCTTAAGGGCAGACACTATCTTTCATAGCTATAACACCAGTATCTGAAATGTATTAGGTTTTCAAATGTTTGTAAAATCAGTAAACTGAGAAATAACAGTAATAGCTTAGGGTTGTTTTTTTTTTTTTCTTCAGAGTATCACTTTGTCACCCTTGGTAGAGTGCCCTAGCATCACAGCCATAGCAACCTCAAACTCTTGGGTTTAAGTGATTCTCTTGCCTCAGCTTCTTTCGTAGCTGGGACTATAGGCACCCACCACGACGTCTGGCTATTTTCTTTTTTTTTAAGAGACGGGTCTTGCTCTGGTTTAGGCTGGTCTTGAACCGGTGAGCTCAGGCAATCCACCTGCCTTGGCTTCCCAGAGTATTAAAATTACAGGCATGAGCCACTGTGCTGGCTTAGGGTTTTTGTTTGTTTTTTTAACTGTTAGTTTTTCCACATATTATGTCAATTGTAATTCTCAAAATAATTAAGAGCTAAGAAAAAAAAAATCTGGGTGGTGCCTGTGGCTCAGTGGGTAGGGCACTGGCCCCATATACCTGAGGTTCCAGCCCAGCCCCAGCCAAACTGCAACAAAAAAAATAGCCAAGTGCTGTGGTGGGTGCCTACAGTCCCAGCTACTCGGAAGGCAGGGGCAAGAGAACTGGCTAAGCCAAGAGCCAGAGGTTGCTGTGAGCTATGATGCCACAGCACTGTAATGAGGGCGACAAAGTGATACTCTGTCTCTTAAAAAAAAAAAAAAAACCCAAAAAACCCCAACTTATCTAAAAGGACAGAGAAGGAAACTAAAGCTCAAAGTTTTCCCAAGGATTAAGGGTTAGTGTGACAATCTCAGTATCTGAATCCAGGCCTTCTTCTATAAATCCAGAACTTTTTCTACGATATCAATTGCATAGGAATCATTAGGTCAAATTAGGAAGAAAGAGCCTTGAAACTTAAGCACCTGAGCCTTTATGGGTTCATGAAGAGTAATACAACAATAGCCGTATTTCGGAACTGATATTTGATTATTCAGGAGCATGAGTTATAAGGTAATAAAATCCCATTGAAAAGCCTATAGCTTCAGCAATCTAACTTTTAAATAAACTATGAGATCCTGTCCCATTAAGAAATATGGAGATGAAGCACAGTGGAAATCCATGATTAATAAGGTTTTGTAACCTAGACATCAAGAATTAGTAATAAGACTGACAGAAATGGTGTGGGATGATGTTAGAACAAATGATTAAGTTTATAGCATGCAAACTTATCAAAGTCAGAGTCATTAGGCTGATTATCATGACTAGGAATTAGCTCAGCGAGAAATTTGATTGAGCTTCTAAGGTGAGCTGCTAAAACTTCACATCAGTATGTACAGAATGTCTACGTATTACATTTAACTAGCATGTAAAAGCAAACAGCGTTTGAGGTGATGAATATACTAAATTACCCTGATTCGATTTTTACATGTTGTATACGTGTTTCAAAATATCACATTATACTCCATAAATATGTATAATTATGTTAATTAAAATAATAAAAAAGGGGAAAAAGCAAATATTCTGTGTATTTGTCCCTTCACAGAAATGTGACCTGCAGATGTAATTAAATGTTGTTTTTTGTTTTTTTTCCCCTGTATCAGATCTCTGTCTGCAACTTTTGGACCCCAGTGGTTTAGCTACAAGGTACTTCCTCAGTGTGCGCACTTCAAAGCATCCAGCACAGCCACTAAGCTAAATTGCTCCTCCGTGCTACAAGAACAAGTTCACTGGTAGCAAATCCTAGTCTTTTATTTATTTATTTTTTTTGGAAACAGAGTCTCACTTTGTCACCCTCTGTATAGTACCGTGGCGTCACAGCTCACAGCAACCTCCAGCTCTTGGGCTTAGGCGATTCTCTTGCCTCACCCTCCGGAGTAGCCGGGACTACAGGCACCCGCCACAACGCCCAGCTATTTTTTGTTGCAGTTTGGCCGGGGCTTGAACCCGCCATCCTTGGTATATCGGGCCGCCGGCCTTCTCACTGAACCACAGACACCGCCCACAAATCCTAGTCTTTTACCACTCAGTATTTGTAATGCTATCATTGCCAGTGGAGAACAATTGTCATTCCAAAAGGCCATATATGTGGAGTGACCATATTACTAGAGGGAAAGAGCAAAATTCTGGGACACTACATAGGGATGTAAGGGTAGTGCTTCAAGCGTCCCAAACTTGAAAAGCAGATCATTCGGAAATGGTGGAAATGTCCACAAGCACTAAGAAGGACCTAAGTTTGGCGGCTTTGAATTCACCGCCAAGAGCACCTGCAAATTGCTTCCGCAAAGGGTGTCAGAAAGAATCCCGGGACCAGTGTCAAAAAACCCGAGGCTCTTTGTCCTTAATTGAGTTGGGGGCGGGACCCAGAAAGCTACCTTTAACCTGCTGAGACACTAAAGGTGGATACTAATTCTGGTGCTACCTAAAGGTCAGGGAAGGGACCTCACACAACTGAAGGGACAGCGAGAGGGCTGGGGTCACGGCCGCCGGATCCCCCAGTGGAAGCCAGAAAAGGAGACGCCGGAGTCCTCTGCACCACACGCAGCTCCGCAGAGGGCGACACAACTGTCAGAGGGCCGCCTGAGGCGGATGAAAGGCGCGGAGAAAAACAGTTCCAGAGGCTCCTCTGACTCTTGTCCTCAGAGTCCCTGCGAGCCAGAGCGCGCCTAAGTTCCCAACCCCCTCGCGGACGCAACCCGGACGTAGGGCCTCCTTACCCGTCGCTTCCCTTTCCCTCCAGCGCCGGCTCAAGCTCTGCGCGCGCAGCCGCGACCCGCAGAAGTCGGAGAGGGCGGGATAAACCCAGCGGGAATGAGGAAACAGGGCGGAGCCCGGCGGTCCCCGAGAACTGTAGGCGCAGCCGGGCCTGGCGCAGGATGTCTGGGCGTGCTAGCTCCCTTAGACTCCTAGTGCGCGTGCGCGTGATTCTTCCGCTCGTGGAAAGACTTAGTGCCCTTATAAAAGAGGCCCCAGAGAACTCCTTCTCCATTTTCCGTACAGCGGAAAAGATGGCAAAGCCTGAGCGAAAGCCAGATCTTGTCTCTACTAAAAATAGAAAAATTAGCCAGGCGTTGTGGCTGACGCCTGTAGTCTTAGCCACAAAGGAGGCTGAGGCAAGAAGATCCCTTGAGCCCGGGAGTTTGAGAGTGCCATGAGCTATGAAGCCATGGAATGAGACTGTCTCAAAAAGGAAAAAAATGTTACCATTGCGCCACAAGGGATCGTTCTGCTCAAGAAGACTTCTGGTCTCTGTGGAGTAGGATCTACTGTCTGTATCTCAAACTGTCACTAGTTGGCTCTGTTACTGAGAGTTTGGCATTTGTCCAAGGCCTTCAGAGGCCACATCAGAAGAACAGGTATTTTCAGGAGAAGGAAAGTTTATTAATGTTTTGGCAAATGAGTTTCAGACGCCTGTCTTAAAGTACCAAAATATTTTTTGAGACAGACTCTCAAACTGTCATTCTAGGTAAAGTGCTGTGGCGTCATAGCTCACAGCAACCCCTAACTCAGGCTCAAGCGATCTTGCCTCAATTTTTCTATTTTTAGTAGAGACGGAGGGAGGGGGGTGTGTGTCTCACTTTTGCTCAGGCTGGTCTCGAACTCCTGAGCTCAAGCAATCCACCCGCCTCGGCCTCCCAGAGTGCTAAGATTAAAATTACAGGAGTGCACCACCGCGCCCAGCCTTTTCTTTTCTTTCTTTCTTTCTTTTTTTTTTTTTTTTTAACAGAGTCTCACTCACAGCAACCTCCAACCCTTGGGCTTGGGCACCTGCCACAAAGCCTGGCTATTTTTTTTTTTTTTTGCTGCAGTTGTCATTGTCGTTTAGCAGACTTGGGGGGTTCGACTGCCGCCTTCCCCACCACCACAGCCTCGGGCGCTGAGCCACCTACCAACATCGTTTTTTTATTTGTTTGTTTGTTTGAGACAGAGGCTCAAGCTGTCCCCTGGGTAGAGTGTGCGGTAACATCACAGCTCACAGCAACCTCCAACTCCTGGGCTCAATCGATTCTCCTGCCTCCGCCTCCCAAGTAGCTGGGACTACAGGGACCCGCCACAACGGCCGGCCGGCTATTTTTTGGTTGCAGCCATCATTGTTTGGCGGGCCAGGCTGGATTCCAACCCGCCAGCTCAGGTGTATGCGGCTGGCGCCTTAGCCGCTTGAGCCATAAGCGCCGAGCCGCCAACATCTTAACTATAAGCAGAAACAGAGCTTCTAAAGGAAGAATTTTCAGCTTCAGGTTTTTAACTATACTTGATGGTTCTGATCCATCCCTTCTTCAAAGAACTTTCAACCATTTTGTCTGGTACAAAGAGCAAAGGACATTCTCCTGCCCCTGGGATTACTGGCCTGCGGGGTGGGGCGGAATACAGGTCTTAATTCCTAAAAAGGGTAAGAAGATTTTGAAGAGACAACTTGTAAAACATTTTACTCCCTTTCAGGCCATTACTTCTATTACAGCTCAAGCTAGAATTCTTCCCCATGGGAAGCCAAGAACCCACTTGGCAAGTTCAGGGGGCTTTTCTCCATTGATTGGGGCACCCTCTGCATCTCTTGGAAGGTTATATTAAAGCCTAGAGAATGAAGCTAGCCGGACTCTTAATCAGAAACTCACTATTATTTGGGTTCTTAAAACATTTCTCCTGAAAAATAAGTTTGGACTAGAAATATGGAGTAAGGAAGAAAGTCAAATTAATAAAAGAGCCTACTTTTCAGTTTGGACAGAAAATTTTCTTTCTACCAGAGGCCAAGGCAAAGCAGAATCTCTGATTTTAGCTAAATATTTTATTCTAAAATGCAAAGGAGATAGAAACAATCTGAATACTGCCAATAACCACAGAAGCTTGGAACCAAATCTTTATCCAGTCAAGCCTCAGATGAGGAGGCACCCTGTAGTCATTGCAGTCATTTCTTTAGGAAGAGGTTTAAGGAAAGAAAATAAAGTCAATAAATTATATGGAGTACCTACTGCTTGTTTTTGATGCCCAGCCAGAAATGCTCAGTTATTCTGCAGAGTGATTGCATATACTAATCTGGCAAGCAAAACAGCAGAGAATCAACGGATAAGCAATATAGCTTATTTACACACTAGAACAGATCTGAACTCACAGGTTACAGTTTATCAACTTCTTTTTTTTTTTTTTTGGGAGACAGTCTCACTTTGTCGCCCTTAGTAGAGTGCTGTGGCGTCACAGCTCACAGCAACCACAACTCTTCGGCTTAGAAGATTCTCTTGCCTCAGCCTCCTGAGTAGGTGGGACTACAGGCATCTGGCTATTTTTGTTGTTGTTATTGCAGTTTGACTGGGGCCAGGTTCAAACCCGCCACCCTCAGTATATGGGGCCAACGCCCTACTCACTGAGCCACAGGTGCCACCCGACTTAAAATTTCTTGTCTTGATTGAAGACCAGTTTGCATTGAAAATAGGTAGTGTTTTCAGCTTTATCTGATGTTCATGGGTTTATTTTGGTTAAGAGGAGAGAAATGAATGCTGCTCGGATATCTGGTAATTTGGATATTTCCTCTCAGGGTCAATTTCAGGGCTACCAAGGAGATGGATTAAGCCAGAGAATCATACACAACAGGATGTTTTTTCAACTGGGACTTTCTTTTCCACAAAGTTTTTTTCAAAGACTATTTCAAAGGCAACAATTCTCAACCCTGACCACTGACTGGGAGTTTTAATTTATTTACTATTTATTCATTTATTTTTTTGAGACAGAGCCTCAAGCTGTCACCCTGGGTAGAATGCCATGGCATCACAGCTCACAGCAACCTCTAACTCCTGGGCTTAAGCTATTCTCTTGCCTCAGCCTCCCAAGTAGCTGGGACTAGAGGCACCAGCCACAACACCCAGCTATTTTTTGGTTGTAGTTGTCATTGTTGTTTGGCAGGCCCGGGCTGGATTTGAACCTACCAGCTCTAGTGTACATGGCTGCTGCCTTAGCCGCTTGAGCTACAGGCGCTGAGCCTATTTATTTAGTTTTGAGACAGAGTCTCACTATGTTGCCCTTGGTAGAGTGCCCTGGTGTCACAGCTCACAGCAACCTCAAACTCTTGGGCTTAAGCAATTCTCTTGCCTCAGCCTCCTAAGTAGCTGGGACTGAGTCCTTTCATCTCGACACTAAAGGATATGAATAAGCAAACAATTGTATTTGCTATCTTTTGCCACAAACATAATGTCCTAAAACAACACAAATCTATCATCTAACAGTCTTAGTGAGTCAGGATTCTGGGCACGAATTCGCTTGGTCCTGTGCTCAGGGTCTCACAAAATTATAATGAGCTTGTCTGCCAGGGATGCCTCCTCATCTGAGGGTTGACTGGATGAGGATTTGGTTCCAAGCTTCTGTGGTTATTGGCAGTATTCAGATTCCTTACAGGCTGCAGCATTGAAGGCCTGTTTCTTGTTAGTTAACAGCAAGACACTGCCTTCAATTCTTTGCCAGATGTGCCTCTCCATATGGCAGTTCACAACATGGCAGCTTACTTCTCCCAAGCCAGCAAAGGAGAGATAAAATCTCCTAGCAAGATGGTTCCACTCTTTTATGCAATATAATCAGCCTTTACTCTATCGTATTGGTTGAAATCAAATCACAGGTCCTACCCATACTCAAAGAGAGGGAACCACACAAGTAGTAAATACTGGGAGGCAAGAATCATTTGGGGTTTTAGGCAAGGATCATTCTCAACAGAGAATCTCACTCTGTTGTCCAAGGTAGGATGCGGTGCTGTTAAACTGGACTCAGGTAGTCCTAGCCTCAGCCTCCCTAGTAGGTACACACTCCACAACACGCAGCTAGTTTTTCTATTTTTAGTAGAGACAGGGGTCTCCCTATTGCTCAAGCTGGTCTCAAAATCCTGAGTTCCAGTATTACACCCACCTCAGCCTCCCAGAAGGCTAGGATTATGGGCATGAACTCTGGCACCAGGCCTGTTTTTGTTTTTTGTTTCTTTTATTAACACAATGTCTCGCTCTGTTACCTGAGCTAGAGTGCAGTGGTGTCACCATAGCTCCCTGCAACCTCAAATTCTTGGGTTTAAGTGACCCTTCTGCCTCAGCCTCTGGAAAAGCTGGAACTACAGGTGCAGGACACCATGCCCACTAATTTTTCTATTTTTGTAGAGACGGGGTCTCACTTTTATTCAGGTTGATCTCAAACTCCTGTCCTCAAGCAATATTTCTGCCTTGGCCTACCAAAGTCCTAGGATTTTTTTTTTTTTTATTCAGAGTCTCACTTTGGTCACCCCCGGTAGAGTGCTATGGCATCACAACTCACGGCAACCTCAAACGCTTGGGCTTAAGTGATTTTCTTGCCTCAGCTTCCCAAGTAGCTGGGACTACAGGTGCCTCCAGAATGCTGTGTTAGGTCTCACTCTGGCTCAGGCTGCTCTCAAACCTGTGAGCTCAGGCAATCCACCCACTTTGGCCTCCCAGAGTGCTAAGATTACAGGCATGAACCACTATGCCTGGTCTCAGCATACATATATATATTTTTGGGGGGCGGGGGTTGAAGACAGAGCCTCAAACTGTGGCCATGGGTAGAGTGCTATGGCATCACAGCTCACAGCAACCTCTAACTCCTCGGCTCAAGCGATTCTCCTGCCTCCGCCTCCCAAGTAGCTGGGACTATAGGTACCTGCCACAACGTCCAGCTATTTTTTGGTTGCAGCCATCGTTGTTTGGTAGGCCCTGGCTGGATTCGAACCCGCCAGCTCATGTGTATATGACCTTAGCCACTTGAGCCACAGGCGCCAACCCTCCCATCCAATATATTTTAAGCTGCATTCTTTTTTAGCCTCTTAATTTTATTTTTGGAGACAGAGTCTCACTTTGTAACCCTTGGTAGAATGCCATGGTGTCATAGCTCACAGCAACCTCAGATTCCTGGGCTCAAGCAATTCTCTTGCCTCAGCCTTCCGAGTAACTGGGACTACAGGCACCCACCACAACCCTTGGCTATTTTTTTTGTTTTGCAGTTTGGCTGGGACCAGGTTGGAACCCGCCACTCTTGGTATATGGGGCTGGCACCCTACCCACTGAGCCGCAGGCGCCGCTTCTATCTTTTTTTTGAGACAGATTTTCACTTTGTGGCCTCAGTAGAGTGCGGTGGCATCACATAGCTCACAGCAACCTCCAACTCCTGGGCTTAGGTGATTCTCTTGCCTCAGCCTCCTGAGTAGATGAGACTACAGGTGACCGCCACAATGCCCGGTTATTTTTTTGTTGCAGTTTGTCTGGGGCCAGGTTTGAACCCGCCACTCTCGGTATATGAGGGCGGCACCCTGCCCACTGAGCCACAGGCGCCACCCAGCTTCTATCTTCTTAAATAGATGAAGTACAGGCCAAGCAAGTGGGGTGACACCTGTGGCTCAGTGAGTAGAATGCTGGCCCCATTAAACTGAGGGTGGTGGGTTCGAACCCAGCCATGGCCGAAACTGCAACCAAAAAGTAGCTCGGCATTGTGGTGGGTGCCTGTAGTCCCAGCTACTTGGGAGGCTGAGGCAAGAGAATCACTAAGCCCAGGAGTTGGAGGTTGCTGTGAACTTGCCACAGCACTCTACTAAGACAAGGGTGATAAAGCAAGACTCTGTCTCTAAAAAAAAAAAAAAAAAAAAAAAAAGGAAATATAGGCCAAGCACAGTGTCTCATGCCTATAATCCTAACACTCTGGGAAGCCAAGGTGGGTGGGTTGCTTGAGCTCCTGAGCAACAGTGAGACTCCATCTCTACTAAAAAAAACTGAAAAATTAGCCAGGCATTGTCAGGCACCTGTAGTTCCAGTTACTCAGGCAGCTGAGGGAAGAGGATCACTTGAGCCCAGGAATTTGTGGTTGTTGTGAATTATGATGCCACAGCATTTTAGCCTGGGGCAATAGAGTCAGGCTCTGTCTAAAAATATACATATAGATGACATATAATTAGAGCAATTATATTAATTTTTTTTTTTTTAGACAGAACCTCAAGCTGTCACCCTGGGTAGAGTGCTCTGGCATCACAGCTCACAGCAACGTCCAACTCCTGGGCTCAAGCAAGTCTCCTGTCTCAGCCTCCCAACTAGCTGGGACCACAGGTGCCCGCCACAATGCCCGGCTATTTTTTGGTTGCAACTGTCGTTGTTTGACCGGCCTGGGCTGGATTCGAACCCACCACCTTAGGTGTATGTGGCTGGCGCCTTAGCCACTTGAGCCACAGGCACTGAGCCTTAATATCTTATATTAATTCTATGACTTGTGTCATTCCTGGGTCAGTCGCATACTAATTTGTTTTGTCCACATTACAAGGCTATATTCTTTGCTTCTTTACATCCCTGATAATTTTTTATTAGATGCCTTACATTGTCAATTGTTAGGTGCTAGATATTTTTGTTTTCTTATAAATATTCATTAGCTTTGTTCTAGGGAACAGTTTCATCTTTTAAGCCTTGTTTTTCAACTTTATTAGATGGAACCAGAGCAGCTGCGAGTCTAGGGCTAATTTTGCTATACTGCTAAAACTACTGTGTATAGTACTCTACCTGATGACCTACTCTCCCTCTTGGGAACATGAAATAGATCTGTCCTATATCAAGTTAAAATTTTTCTTTTTAGGTTCAGTGCCTGTGGCTCAAGTGGCTAAGGCGCCAGCCACATACACCTAAGGTGGTGTGTTCGAATCTAGCCCAGGCCTGCCAAACAACAATGATGGCTGCAATCAAAAAATAGCCGGGTATTGTGGGGGGTGCCTGTGGTCCCAGCTACTTGGGAGACTGAGGCAGGAGATTCGCTTGAGCTCAGGAGTTGGAGGTTGCTGTGAGCTGTGATGCCAGAGCGCTCTACGGGGGGTGACCAAAGTGAGACTCTTTCTTTTTCTTTTCTTTTATTTATTTCTTTTTTTCTTGACATAGAATCTCATTCTGTCACCTTAGATAGAGTACCATGGTGCCAGCAGACTCCTGAACTCAAGCAGTCCTCTGGCCTCAGCCTCCTGTGTAGCTGGGACATAGGTGCCTACCACAATGTCCTGCTAATTTTTCTATTTTTAGAGGAGATGGGATCTCACGCTTGCTCAGGCTGGTCTTGAATTCCTAAGCTCAAGCAACCTACCCTCCTTGGCCACCCAGAGTCCTAGGATTACCTATGTGAGCTACTATGCCAAGCTGAAGTTTGGATTTTTCCACCTGCTTTCCCAAGTTTTGGATAGTTTTCTCACACACTTGTACTGAACAATAACCAGCTAAAGATGTAAGGGGAACTTTCAGCAGCTCTCCAAAGTGCCCTCTCTGTCCAGCCCTCTCCTGTCTGTACTGCTCTCTCACCTCTGGTACTTTTCCCTAAAAATTCTATCCACCTTGGCCTTCTCAAATTCTCAGCGCTGTCTCTCAACTCATGAACAAAGCTGGACTCTGAATTCTCCCTGAACTGTGACCAGGAAATTCTCTCCATGCAGTAAGCTAGGACAACTATAGGACTTAACCTTATTTGTTTCCTTTGTATGAGGAATTACTCTCTTGTGCTGCCTGTTCTCCAGTATTTGAAAAATGTTGCTTCCGGCTTGGCACCCGTAGCACAGTCATTACAACACCAGCCACATACACTGAGGCTGGTGGGTTTGAACCGGGGCTGAGTCAGCTAAAACAACAATGACAACTGCAACAAAAAATAGCCGAGTGTTGTGGCAGGCGTCTGTAGTTCCAGATACTTGGGGGGGCTGAGGCAAGAGATTCACTTAAGCCCAAAAGTTGGATGTTGCTGTGAGCTGTGATGCAATGGCACTCTACTCAAAGCAACAGTTTGAGACTGTCTCAAAAAATAAATAAATAGGTGGTGCCTGTGGCTCAGTGCGTAGGGCAGTGGCCGTTGGCCATGTACACCAAGGCTGGCTGGCGGTTTCTTTTTTCTTTTTTTTTTTTTTTTTGCAATTTTTTTTTTTGGCTGGGGCTGGGTTTGAACCCACCACTTCTAGTGTATGGGCGGCATCCTACTCTTTGAGCCACAGGTGCCACCCTGGCTGGCGGTTTCAAACGCAGCCTGGGCCAGCTAAAACAATGACAGGGCAGGGCCTGTGCTCAGTGGGCAGGTCGCCAGCCCCATATACCGAGGGGGGCGGGTTCAAACCCCGCTCCAGCCAAACTGCAACAAAAAAATAGCTGGGCGTTGTGGCGGGTGCCTATAGTCCCAGCAACTCGGGAGGCTAAGGCAGAATTGCCTATGCCCAGGAGTTGGAGGTTGCTGTGAGCTGGGTGACGCCATGGCACCCTACTATGGGCAATAAGGTGAGACTCTGTCTCTACAAAAAAAAAAAAGCAACCCCCCCCAACAACAACAATGACAACTGCAACAAAAAAAATAGCTGGGCATTGTGGCGGGCGCCTGCAATCCTGGCTACTTGGGAGGCTGAGGCAAGAGAATTGCTTAAGCCCAAGAGTTTAAGGTTGCTGTGCGCTGTGATGACACGGCACTCTACCCAGGGTGACAGCTTGAACCTCTATCTCAAAGAAAAAATTAAATGATAAATAAAGAAATAAAAATAGGCCAGGCACGTCGTTGTTGTTGTTGCAGTTGTTATTGTTGTTTTTAGCAGGCCTGGACTGGGTTTGAACCTCTAGCGCTGGTATATGTGGCTGGTGCCCTAACCATTGAGCTACTATGTGCACTGAGCCTTTTCTTTTCCTTCCTTCTCTCCTCTCTCTCTCTTTCTTTCTTTTAGACAGGGTCTCATTCTGTCACTGTGGCTAGAGTCCAGTGCTGTCAATCATACCCATAATTCTAGCAGTGGCTCATACCCATAATTCTAGCACTCTGGGAGGCCTAGGTAGGTGGATTGCCTGAACTCAGGAGTTCTTTTTTTTTTTTTTTTTTTTTTTGAGACAGAGCCTCAAGCTATTCCCCTGGGTAGAGTGCTGTGGCTTCACAGCTCACAGTAACCTTCAACCCCTGGGCTCAAGCGAGTCTCCTGCCTCAGCCTCCCAAGTAGCTGGAACCACAGGCGCCTGCCACAATGCCTGACTATTTTTTGGTTGCAGCTGTCATTGTTGTTTGGAGGGCCCAGGTTGGATTAGAACCCGTCAGCTTAGGTGTATGTGGCTGGCGCCTTAGCTACTTGAGCCACAGGCACGGAGCCAACATAGTCTTTCTTATATGTGGTTTCTCTATCAGTCTTCCCCTCAAAAAATGCTTTTTCTCCCATTGCCTTTCCAAGTTCTGCTCATTTTTCTCAATTCAGTTTAGATGTTACCCACTCCAAAGGATATTTCTAAGCCAAATAGGCTTTTTCAATATTTCTTTGCAAAATCATTTGGTACATAAGACACTTACTATATTTATGCTATATTATAATTTATCACATTGTTTTTCCCATATGTTCTGTGCCCAACAACAAATTATTGGTTTTTTAAGAGTAATATTCATGTCCTACTACTTTTTTTTTTTTTTTTTTTTGAGACAGCACCTCTATATATTGCCTGGCTAGACTCAAACAGCCAGGGACAACAATTGTCCTGCCGCAGCCTCCCTAGTAGCTGGGACTACAGGCATGCACCACTACTACTCTTGGCCCTAATATTTATTTAAACCCATTGCTAAGCACATAGTAGACTCTCAATAAATACTTTTTGATTGAAATAGTGTTATTGAGTGGCTAGATAAGCTAAACAAAAAAGCACTTTAGGAGATGATTTATTTATGTATTTAGAAACTCAAATTCAGTCATTTAAAAATATCTGATTCTTCTATTACAAACTCTCAAAAAGTATATCTGGTTTGACCTTTATATATCTATGTTAGTTACCTGCTGTATAACAAAGCATCCCCAAATTGTAGTGTCTTAAAATAATAAACATTTGTTATCTCATGGTGTATGGTAGATCAGAAATCTTGAATGTAGCTTAACTGAGTAACCCTAAAGATGTTAACAGGATCTGCCTTCTCATCAGAAGGCCCAACTTGCTCACATGGTTGTTGTCAGAATTCAATTCCTTATGAGTTGTCAGACTGGAGGTCCTCAGTTCCATGATGACTGTTAGCGTAGGGTGACCAGGCGTCCCGATTTTGGTGGGACAGTCCCACTCTTCAACAATTTGTCCTGCGTCCTGCGGCGCTTTAAAAAAGTCCCAATTTTTGGAAAGAATGCATAAACGGGCTGGAGAACAAGAAGGGAATATATGGTTTTCAGCCACGATATGGCTATTTCGCCAGAATGAGTTTTATATTATTTTTGTTAATTTTATAATGTTAAACTGTAATAAATAATTGCTGAGAAGGATTACCGAGAACTGCTTATCAAAGTTTGCCTTGTTGTTAGGCCCTGCCCTGCGACGTCCCCTGCCCCCCGCCATGTTGTCCCGCCTTACAGATGTTAAAATCTGGTCACCCTATGTTAGCAGGAAAACTTTCATTCCTTGCCATGTGGGCCTCTCCAGAATAGGGCAGGTAGCTCTCTTCAGAGTGAATAACTGAGAGAAGGCCATGGCAAAATATTTTGTATTCTGGTTCAGAAATTGACATCTCATTACTTGTCATATTTTATTTATTTGATATAAATAAATACATCCAATCTACACTCAAGAGAAGGGGATTATACAAAGATGTGAGAATATCAGAAGGGTAAAGGTCCATCTTGTCTTACCCAGAGACTTTTTTTTTTTTTTCCAGTTTTTGACCCGGGCTGGGTTTAACTCACCACCTCTGGCATGTGGGGCCGGCGCCCTTCTCCTTGAGCCACAGATGCAGGCCAATTGTTTTTCTTTCTTTCTTTCTTTTTTTTTTTCTTGAGACAGAGCCTCAAGCTGTCCCCCTAGGTAGAATGCTGTGGCATCACAGCTCACAGCAACCTCCAACTCCTGGGCTCAAGCAATTCTTCCGCCCCTGCCTCCCAAGTAGCTGGGACTACAGCGGCCTGCCACAATGCCCAGCTATTTTTTGGTTGCACCCGTCATTGTTCTTCGGTGGGCCCGGGCTGGATTTGAACCCGCCAGCTCAAGTGTATATGGCTGGCACCTTAGCCACTTGAGCCACAGGCACCAAGCTGACATTTTCTAAGCTCAAACTATGGCCCACGGGCCACATGCAGCCTCCTGGGTGTTTTTGCTGCCGCTGCCTGTCCTGCTTAGCAGCCAACTCATCCCGGGGCCTGCAGTCCAGCCCTCCAAAGGTCTAAGGGACAGTGAACTAGCCCCCTGTTTAAAAAGTTTGAGGACCCCTGTTCTAAGCTCAGGAAAAGAAGAGTTGCTTGTCTGAGTGTTTCCCAATAATCAGTTCTACTCTTAATACCTAAGCTATAGTCTATGTTAGCTTATCCAGGATCATTTACTTTTGTATTATATAATGTTCTGCATTCCAGCCCAACTAGAGTGGTAGTCAGGATAGTATATACAGTCTTTTATCAAAATAAATATAGAACATAAATGTAGGATTCAGGTATAGCACTTATATTCTCAATTATTTGACTGAACAATAACATTTACTAAAAATAAAGCATAGTTTTCAGTTAAATACTGTTTCAAAACCTCAACATATAGGCCAGCTGTTGTGGCGTACCCCTGTAATCCTAGCACTCTACAAGGCCAATCCAGGTGGATTGCTTGAGCTCAGGAGTCTGAGACCACCCTGAGCAAGAATGAGACACTGTCTTTAAAAGAAAAAAAAAAAAAACTAGCCAGGCATTGTAGCAGGCTCTATAGTCCTAGCTATTCAGGAGACTAAGGCAAGAAGAATCACTTGAGCCCAAAAGTTTGAGGTTGCTGTGAGCTTTGACGCCACAGCACTCTACTAAAGGCTACAAAGTGAGATTGTCTCAAAAGAAACAATATAATAAAAGAAATACTAGCCTGGTGTGGTTGTGTGTGCCTGTAGCCTATAGTCCTGGCAACTTGGAAGACTGGATGACAGAGCTGAACTCTCTGTCTCAAAAAAAAAACCAATAACAAAAAATGCTCAAATAGATGAAAAAATTCAAAAAAAAGGTTTATAGTGTAGAAAAACTATGTGAGGCAGTAGCAAACATTTAATGTTGATTTTCTCTGGATAGAATGAGGGTGATCATATGTCATGTATTGCTATAATGTTTAAAGATTTATAATTAAATCTATACTTCATCATCAGAAAAAAAGTAATACTTTTAAAAGACATTTTCACAATTTCTTTTTACAGGAGATTACATGCTTGAGGCAAAGCCAAAAGAAATTTCAGAAATTCAACGTTTAAATTATGAACAGGTAATAAATAATTTGTTATATTAAAATGTATAATTTTTAAGGTATGAACACATATAGGTCTCTATCAGTAGCTGGCGAGCTTTTGCTATAAATGATTAGCTAATAAATATTTCAGGCTTTGCAGGCCACATATGGTCAGTCTCTGTTGCATATTGCTTTCTTTTTTTACAGATTTAAAAAATGAAAAACAATTTTTAGTTTACAGCCAGATTATCATATAGATATATGTAGAGGGCTAACCTGGTATTTTTCTTCAAAGATTTCCCTTTCAAGTGAATTTATCATGGATTCATCTTTCTTCGTTTTATTTATATTTTATAGTTAAGTTATATTTAAGAGAAAGTTGCAGATGATATCTAAAATGTGTTATTAGTACAAATTCTGCTGTTTTGTAATTTTAATATGTCCACATTTCTTGGTATGTCTTTTAGAGGCCCTGGTCTGCAATACAGAGGAGTCACTAGGCTTAAAATTACTGGAGCTGGAAATAATCAAGCAGCACTTCATTGTCTTCAGTATTTTCTTTTGGTTGGCCATACACGGCAAGAAAGAGTTAGCTTCTTAGAGTAGGAGGAAATATCATCCCAAGAAGAAGTAGACATCATTGGAACCTTCATATTTACTTTTTTTTTTTTTTTTGAGACAGAGCCTCAAGCTGTCCCCTTGAGTAGAGTGCCGTGGCATCACAGCTCACAGCAACCTCCAACTCCTGGGCTCAAGCGAGTCTCCTGCCTCAGCCTCCCAAGTAGCTGGGACCACAGGTGCCCACCACAACGCCTGGCTGTTTTTTGGTTGCAGCCATTATTGTTGTTTTTGGTGGACCCCGGGCTGGATTTGAACTTGCCACCCCAGGTGTATGTGGCTGGTGCCTTAGCCACTTGAGCCATAGGTGCCAAGCCCATATTTACTTTAAAAGCAACCTTTCTAACATACTTTCACCAGCCACCAGTATCAAATTTGTAGAGAGGAAGCATAACTCAGTATTGTAAAATGTCTTAAATTAGAATGTTTGGGTAATCAAGTCCTAATAGAATTAATACACGATCATCTTGCCTTGCATCATATTATAAGATAGAAAACCTATAGCTAAAGCTAAATTTGTGTGCTTAGTCATTTAAATTTCATTTAGGGAATTTTTAGCTTAATGTAGGAATGTCCAAAGATTATTAGCAATGGAAATCTCCTTTCAGATGAAATCTTATCCTAGCTTCTAATATATAACATCAATAAATGATATATATGTATTTTTTTTTAATAAATGACATTTTATAAGTGTAGGGTGATAAGATTCAATTTATATCATTTATTAATTTTTTAATTTTTATTGAAATCAGTGAGACTATTTTGATTAATCCTTAAAATTAGAGATTGTGGATGATATTTGTAGTTTCTTATCATCCTCCAAATTCATTTTTCTTCTATTCCATAGTTTTAAGAAAATCCTGTTTGAAAAATTATTGCAAATGGGACTGGACACAGTGGCTCATGCCTGTAATCCTAGCACTCTGGGAAGAGTGTGGATCTGAACTCAAGAGTTTAAGACCAGCCTGAGCAAGAGTGAGACCCCCTCTCTACTAAAAATAGAAAAACTAGCTGGATGTTGTGGCGGATGCCCAGTCTCAGCTACTCAAAGGCTGAGACACAAGTATCATTTGAGCCCAAGAGTTTGAGGTTGCTGTGAGCTATGATAATGCCATGGTACTCTACCCAGGGAAACAGAGTGAGCCTCTGTCTCAAAAAAAAAAAAAAAAAAAAATTTATTGCAAATGAGATTAGTTATTTTGCTTGATTGTTTCAAATTCATCTTACAGTTTCAGGGTACACTTTCCACTACGTTGAATTTTGAAGTGTGATTGGAAGTATTTTAAAGTTCAGACAAATGATCTAGCAACTGATACGATAGTTGCTTCTATTTCTTATGAACATGCCAGGCAAAAAGTATCCTGTGTTTAAAATAAGCACTTAAACTATAAGTTTATATATATAACTGTATATAAGGTGTTATTATTTACATTTCTTAATTTTGCTCAAGCTGAGTCTAAGCTGTTTAATTTACTGTTAATTTAATGGGTTTTTTTTGTTTATTTGTTCTAAGACAGAGTTTTACTCTGTTGCCCCAGGGTAGCATGCCCTGGCATCAATCTAGCTCACAGCAACCTCAAACTCCTGGGTTTAAGTGATCCTCCTACCTCAGCCTCCTGAGTAGCTGGGACTACAGGCACCCACCACAACACCTGGTTCATTTTTTCTATTTTTGTTAGAAATAGAGTCTTGCTCTTGCTCTTGCTTTTTGCTCAGGCTCACACTGGTCCCAAACTCCTGAGCTCAAAGGATCCTCCCATCTCAGCCTCCTAGAGTGCTAGAATCATAGACATGAACCACTGTACCTGGTCAGTTTACTGTTAATTTAATGCTCTAAAACTGTAATATAACACTGTTGTTTTTGTATAATTCTATGTGAGTAGACATTTTAAAAATCTAAATTTTAGACCAACACAGATATTCGGTATTCCCAATTAAAACCTCTTTACCAGAATTTGTTATGTAAACAAAGCTTATTTATTCTGGTTTTGCCTGATGTTGATAGATAATCCTGACAGTACAGGAAAATACAATAAGGTACGTCTATGTTCATGACAGGTTTTTTCCTCTAATTGTTAGACATTGTAGAATATATCAGGTTTTTAAAGGACTGCAAATATATTTTATATTTAAATTTAAAATAATTTCACCATGTTAAACGTACCTTTGAAAAGAATTCTAAGGAACAGTTTAACCACTGCCTTTAAAGGATCCAATAGTAAATCTTTCTTTTGATAGAGGCAGCCATTTCTCACATTTATATTTTACAACATTAAGTATCATAACTTGGAATTTGGAGTAAGGTGGCAAAATATAGTAAAACTTGTGTAAGTTGTCCACCCAAGGGACTATAACAAACTGGTCAACATATGGAGGTGGTCATGGACATGTGGTACATGTCTCATCTATGAAAATTAGATCAATTTAAAGAGGTCATCAATGTAGGGAGGTGGTCAACTATGCAGGTTCTACTTGTACTTACCCTTTTTAACTAGTTTATGAATTATTTTTTAATCAGTTTTGCTAATCTTTATGGAGATTATCAAGTGGTGTTAATTCAGGTATTTTAACACCAAATGGTCTATAATAAATATAGCAAATGTATGAAGGTATAAGAATGAACTTAGGAGCCATTAGAAATCATACTACTCCATGCTGGGCACAGAGGTTCATCCCTGTAATCCCTGCACTTTGGGATGCCAAGGCAGAAGGATTACTTTAGGCTGGAGTTCAAGAACAGCCTGGACAACATAGTGAGACCCCATCTCTACATAAGAAAAATTTCGAAAATTAGCTAATTGTGGTAGTCCACACCTATAGTCTCAGCTACTCAGGAGGCTAACACAGGAGGATCACTTGAGCCTAGGAGTTTGAGGTTGCAGTGAGCTGTGATCATGGCATTGTACTCTAGCCTAGGACTACAGAGCAAGACCTTGCCTCTAAAATAATTAAAAATAAAAACAAAAATGTCCCTAAAGGAAGATAGGTGACTGACAACCAAGAAGTTAATAAAAATAGAAGAAAAATTGGGGATAGTAGAATTGTAATTCTTAGATTCCTCACTTTGTTGCTATTTTCTCAGACTCATCTGGGAAAAGTGACTTTAAGAGAAGTTCTAAAATACATTAGGGAAAAAAAAATGTAAACTGAGTTGTTTTTAAGGATCCAACTTCTGGGGGAAGGTTGAGAAAATATATTGTTTTGGGAGACCATATATTTTAGGAAAGGGTAAAACTAACAAAAGTCAAAGACTGTAGTCTAAGAATGTTATCCTATTATAAATGCATTACTCATGACTTTAAAACATTTAAATAATTCCTGCTTGCAATCTGTACAATTTCTTAGAATGGAATTTTATGTTTGGTAAAATGAAACTTTGTTTTTATGACCTAAATTTATCTTTTTTTCAAATTTTGAAGAGGGCTCTTATTTTTAATAAAAGGATTTATTTTATATTCACCCTTTTTATTATAGGCCCCTCTTATGGATTATAATCTACCATTCTATTTTACATCTTTAATATCTAGCACAGTATCTGATAAACAGTAAGGATTTGGTAAAAGTTTGTTAAATTTTATGTTTTGGGCTCAGCACCTGTGGCTCAAGTGGCTAAGGCGCCAGCTACATATACTTGAGCTGGCGGTTTTGATTCCAGCCTGGGCCCACCAAACAACAATGACAGCTGCAACCAAAAAATAGCCGGGTGTTGTGGCAGGCGCGTGTGGTTCCAGCTGCTTGGGAGGCTGAGGCAGGAGACTCGCTTGAGCCCAGGAGTTGGAGGTTGCTGTGAGCTGTGATGCCACAGCACTCTACCCAGGGGGACAGCTTGAGGCTCTGTCTCAAAAAAAAAAAAAAATTTATGTTTTGATTTTTAGTCTATCAACTATATCCTCTATAAAATGTTTAGAAAAAACACATTTTAAAATAGTCCTCATTACAGACCTATGTGACCACATTTATTGAGAAATGAGAAAACTGATACATACAGAACGACTCCTTCATTTGGCTAACAAGTCTTTGTGATTCAGCTTCTGCCTGTCTTTTAGATTTTATCCCTTACCACTTTTCAATTCACTTATTTTGTCCTAGCCAAGCTAGACTCCTTGCTGTTCCATGGCACAGTAATAAATTCACTTCTACATCTGGGCACTAGTGTTGCTTTCTTCCCCCAGAGCTTCTCAAGAGTCAGTGCTCACTTTGGTCTTTATTCCAGTGTCATTTTCTTTTTTCTTTTTTTGAGACAGTCTCAAGCTGTCACCCTGGGCAGAGTGCCGTGATTTCATAACTCACAGGTAGCTCCAACTCTTGGGCTGAAGAGATCCTCTTGCATCGGTTTTTCTGTTTTTAGTAGAGATGGGGTCTCGCTCTTGCTCAAGCTGTCTCAACCTCATGAACTGAAGCAATCCACCCACCTTGGCCTCCCTGAGTGCTAGAATCACAGACTTGAGCTCCTCTGTTTTCAAACAGGCCTGCCTGCCTTTACTTCTTCACTCCCTCAGCTTTAGATTCAACTGCAAATTGAGTTCGAAAAATACAGAAAATTTCTGTATACCTACTCTCTCTCCTCACCCCACATGCATAGCCTTCCCCACAGCTCACGCTAGAATGGTATATTTGTTATACTGAAAAACCTACGGTGATACTTCATTATCACCTGTAGTCTGTAATTAGTCACTTGGATTTTGACAAGTGTATAATCGCACATATCCACCATTGTGGTATCATACAGAAGAGTTACACGGTCCAAAACTCCACTGTGCTCTGTCTGTTCTTCCCTTCTCTCCCAATCTCTGACAGCCACTGCTCTTCATATAGTTTTGCCTTTTTCAGGATGTTGTCTGGAATCATTCATTATGTAGCCACTTTATATTAACTTCTTTTCCTTTAATTGTACACATTTATGTTTCCTTGTGTCATCTCATGGCTTGGTAACTCATTTCTATCTTTTTTTAATTATAAAAACCACATAACATAAAATTTATCCTCTTTTTTTAAGTGTACAGTTCTGTAGTGCTAACTATATGCATGGTGTTGTATACCAGATCTCTAGAACTTTTTTATATTGTAAAACTATCCTAATTGAATAACTACTCCTCATTTCCCACTACCCCTAATTCCCTAGAAACCACCATCCTACTTCCTGTTTTCATGATTTTGACTACCCTAAATATCTCGTATAAGTGGAAAAATGCAGTATTTGTGTTTTTGTGCCTGACTTCTTTCACACAACAAAATGGCCTCAAGCTTCATCCATGTTGTAGTATGTCTGATATCAGGATTTCCTGTTTAAGGCTAAATAATATCCCATTGTATGTATATACCACTTTTTTTTAATCCATATATCTCTCAGTGTACATTTGGGTTGCTCCCACTGCTTGGCTATTGTGAATAATGTTTCAATGAACATGGGTGTGCAAATATCTTTTAGTTCTTTTGGATTCAGAAGTGGGAGAGGGCTTTAGAAACTTTGGACATTAGATTTCCTGGTCTAAAATATGTTCTTTATCCCTCCCACTTTGTACAATCTCATCCTGCTCAATTTTTTTTATTGTACTTGATATTATATATTTATATGTCCAGCTGTCTCAGTAGACTGTTAATTGCATGAGAATAAGAACTTCATTTTATTCACTATATTCTTACAACTCAGATTAGTACTTGGAACATCATAGGTATTTAATGGTAAAATTTTGTTGAAGACATGAAAAGGTAAATGTGCTTGCACTTAAATCTTTTGTTCTGGCTTGGCATCTGTGGCTCAAGTGGCTAAGGCGCCAGCCACATACACCTGAGCTGGCGGGTTCAAATCCAGCCCAGGCCCACCAAACAACAATGTTGGCCGCAACCAAAAAATAGCTAGGCGTTGTGGTGGGTGCCTGTAGTCCCAGCTACTTGGGAGGCAGAGGCAGAAGAATTTGTTGACCCTAGGAGTTGGAGGTTGCTGTGAGCTATGATGCCATGACACTCTACCCAGGGTGACAGCTTGAGGCTCTGTCTCAAAAAAAAAAAATTTTTGTTCTTGTTTAGACTTTTGTGAAATATACCTTTTTCCTTTCTATTTTCAGAATATGAGTGATGCTATGGCAATTTTGCACAAACTACAGACAGGCCTGGATGTAAATGTAAAATTCACTGGTGTCCGAGTGTTTGAATATACACCAGAGTGCATAGTATTTGATCTGCTTGATATTCCTTTGTACCATGGGTGGTTAGTAGATCCTCAGGTGAGTAGAATTTAAATTTTTTAAACACAAATGCAGGAAAAATTTGTTAATTTATCAAATTAATCTAAATGTATACTTTCTGTTACTTAATATTTTTGTGTGTTCTCCTGAAATTAGCCAAACTATGAGGTTAAGGGCATAGTCGTCCAGACTTCCAAGTCTGCCCAATACTCCTGACCCCAACTTTAAGGAGTTAGGGTCCAACTACAAAGTCAGAATAAAAAATTGACACAAGACCACTCTCACTTTTCACAGTTTAGGGGTTTCCTAAAACTACCCTGATACAATAGACTAGAATGACACACAGAACTCAGTGAAATGCACTGTTAAATGCACCAGTATACAGTAGGAGCTCTATATGTTGACCACCCAAGCAGCTATAACAAATTGATCAACATACAGAGGTGATCAGGATAAGGAACCAGGCTTACTGTACTGATGTGCATGTGGTGCATGTCCAATCTGTGAAAATTAGGTCAACTTCACCAGGTGGTCAATGTAGAGAGGTGGTCAACTATGGAGGTTCTACTATAATTCATAGCTGGGCAAAAAAAATACAGACTGAAATTAACCAACTAAAGAGGGCAGAGTCTAGGAGCAAAGCTTTACTCAGGACATGTTACCCTTCTGGAATTGATGTATGACATTTGCATGGAGTGTTGCCAATCTTGGAAGCTCACTCTGTTTTCAGGGTTCAGGTGTTTTTTTAATCTAGGTTTCTTTTATGCAGATATTCTTGAGTGATTGATTGATCCTCCATGTAATCAGAAGCTCAGTCTTCAGCCCTTCCATCTTTGAAAGCCAGGCTGACTCTGTGTGGTTCAGGGACCCACCCTGAATCACCTTGTTAATATACAGGTGTGATCCAAGGGACCCACCATAAATAACAGTCTCTCCTATTGCTAGGGAAATGGCAAAGTTTAAAGGTTATCTTACTTAGGAAGTTGTGTATATCAATAATTTAGCCCTTTTTACTACTAAGTAATATTCCATGGTATTGGTATACTGTAGTTCTACCTATTAAAGAACATCTGGGCTTTTTAAAATTCTGAGTCGTTAAGGATAAAGCTGCTGCAAATACTATGTATAGGTTGTGCTTGTATTTCTCTGGATTAAATGCCTTGAAATATAATTGCTGGATTGTATGGTAGTATGGCAGTTGCTTGTGTATGATTTCTTTCTTTCGTTCTTTTTTTTTTTTTTTTTTTTTTAAGAAATAGGATCTCACTCTGTTACCTAGGTCATATTGCACTGATGCTGTCATAGCTCACTGCAACCTCCAACTCCTGGGCTTAAGCAATTCTCCCACTGAATTCTCTCAAGTAGCTAGGACTGCATGCACATGCCACCACACATGACTAATTTTTTTAAAAAAGTTTTCGTGGAAGGCTGGGTGTGGTAGCTTATGCCTGTAATCCTAACACTCTGGGAGGCCAAGGTGGGTGTATAGCCTGAGCTCATGGGTTCAAGACCAGCCTGAGCCAGAACAAGACCCCCATCTCTTAAAAAATAGCCAGGCATTGTGATGGGCACCTGTAGTCCCAGATACTCAAGAGGCTGAGGCAGGAGAATCACTTGAACACAAGAGTTTGAGATTGCTGTGAGCTGTGATACCACAGCACTTCACCAAGGGTAACAAAGTGAGATTCTGTCTTAAAAAAAAAAAAAAAACAACCTGGGAAACATAGCAAGATGACACACACACAAAATTTTTTTATAATATTTACTTGTAGTTTTAATTTGCATTTTGTTAATGGCTAATGCTCTTGGACATCTGTCTTTTCGTGTGCTTGTTTGCTATTTGTATGTCCTCTTTAGAAAATGTCACTTCATGTCTTTTGCTTATTTTTTAAGTAGATTAATTTTTAGGGTTGAATTTTGGGAATTCTTTATATATTCTAGACACTAATTCTTTTTTTTTCCTTGTGAGGCATGTATTTTACCAATATTCCCTCTCAGTCTCTAGCTTGTTTTTTTTTTGTTTGTTTGTTTGAGACAGACTCTCACTATGTCACACTAGGCGGTGCTGTGGCGTCACAGCTCACAGCAACCTCAAACTCTTGGACTTAAGTGATTCTCTTGCCTCAGCCTCCCAAGTAGCTGGGACTACAGGCCGCCGCAATGCCTGGCTATTTTTTTGGTTGCACTTGTCATTGTTGTTTAGCAGGCCCCTGCTGGCTCAAACCCACCAGCTTGGGTGTAATATGGCAGGCTTCCTACTCACTGAGCTACGGGTGCTGAGCCTCTGGCTTGTTTTTTCATAAATTTAGTAGGAACTTCACAGAGCAGAAAGTTTTTAATTTTAAACTATTGAAGTACAGTTTACCAATTTTTTCCTTTAACTTTTACCTCCTGAGTATTCTCCCTTGTGCTTTTTTCCTAAATATTTTATAGTTTTATGTTACTTGCTCTAGCACCATTTGATATGCACCTGTCACCTCAATCAATTTAGAATATTATCTTCCCCCAAAGAAACTCCATACCATTAGCAGTCACTCTTTATTTCCACCATCCCCTCACCTTCCCAGCCTTCTTTCTGTCCTTAAAGATTTGGCTCTTCTGGACTTGTCATGAAATGTTGATGAAGCACAGTTTATCTGTTTTTTCTTTTGTCACTTAAGCTTTTCGTGTCCTAACTAAGAAGGCTTTATATAATCATATGTTAAAGGATTTACTCCTATATTTTCTTCTGAGGTTTTTATAATTTTAACACTTATACATATTAAGGAATATGATCCATTTGGGGATCAATTTTTGCATATGATTTGAGGTAGTTGCACAACTTTATTCTTATGCATGTGGATATCTAGTTGTCCTCGTACCATTTTTTGAAAAGATTATTCTTCGCAGAGTGCAATGGCTCACACCTATAGGCCTAGCACTCTGGTAGGCCAAGATGGGTGGACTATTTGAGGTCAGGAATTCAAGACCAGCCTGAACCAGAGCAAGACTCCGTCTCTAAAAATTAGCCCAGCATGTGGCAGGTGCCTGTAGTCCCAGCTACTTGGGAGGCTGAGGCAAGAGGATCTTTTGAGCCAAAGAATTTGAGGTTACTGTGAGCTCTGATGCACTGGCACTCTACCAAAGGCAACAAAGTAAGGCTGTATCTAAAAAAAAGAGAGAGAGAGAGTGAGAGAGAGAGATTATACTTTCTCCACTAAATTGTCCTGGCTCTCAGAATGATCTTTATAAAATAAACCCACCCCTTTATCCTCGTGCCCTCATTTCCTTAAAAGCCTCCAGTATAATTGAGATAAAATCCTTTTCATGGCTTCTATGATTTCTTTATGATCTTTACTCTGCCTATCTGCCTGACTCCTCCTCATGTACTTCTCTTATCTCTTTACTGCCCTCCAGCAACACTAGCTGCCTTTCTGCTCCTCAGACATGTCAAGCTTATTCCTGCCTCAGAGCTTTTGTACTGGCCGATCACCTACTGTGTAATGCTATTCTCTAACCCTAACACATGGGTCTCATAGATCTTCACTTTTCTGGTTTCTCATAATCCATGTCTTAGGACAGATAACACTTTGTTAGAGAAGCCTTCCTTAACCAACTTGTTGAAATTAGTTACCCTCTCTTTCCTAGTCATTTTCTCTCCCATGACTGTTTAGTTTAGTTTACCATTTATCATTATCTGGAGTTATTATTTATTTCTTTACCTATTAACTGTCCCTGATTAACTGTCATCTCCCACAAGAACACAGATTTTATGAGCATTTATATCTTAGTGTTTAGAATAATACGTGGCACATAATAGGATCTCAGTAAATACGAACTGATGGAATGCATCTTGCATGCATTAATATGAACTACATGGAAGGAGAGATTATAATAGCAAGTACTTGGCAGTACATTTTCATCTCTGTCCTTTGGTAAAAGCAGCTGGTATTCTGGGCAATGGGAGGATGGCTTACTGTAAGCCAGTTAACTGTATCTCTGTTGGCACTCTGTCTCTAAGAATATCACTGAAAAGTCGACACATGCCCAGCAGTTCAACATCCAAGGTGGGTCATGTTGGAACCTGGCAGATGACAATATCAAGTAGTTTACATTCTTTTTTCTTTTTTCTTTTTTTTTTGAGACAGCTTCTCACTACGTCACCCTTGGTAGAGTGTCGTGGCATCACAGCTCACAGCAACCTCAAACTCTTGGGCTAAAGTGATTCTCTTGTCTCAGACTCCCAAGTAGCTGGGACTACAGGTGCCTGCCACAGCACCTGGCTATTTTTTGTTGCAGTTGTCACTGTTGTTTAGCTGGCCCAGGCCAAGTTTGAACCCACCACCCTCGGTGTATGTGGCTGGCATCATAACCACTGTGCTATGGGCTCCGAGCCAGATAGTTTACATTCTTTTTTTTTTCTTTTCTTTTTTTTGAAACAGAGCCTCAAGCTGTCACCCTGGGTAGAGTGCCACGGTATCATAGCTCACAGCAATCTCCAACTCCTGGGCTTAAGCAATTCTCTTGCCTCAGCCTCCCAAGTAGCTGGGACTATAGGTGGCTGCCACAACGCCTGGCTATTTTTTGGTTGAGGTTGTCAGTGTTGTTTGGCAGGCCCAGGCTGGATTCGAACCTGCTTACTCTGGTGTATGTAGCTGGTGCCTTAGCCTCTTGAGCCACAGGCAGCAAGCTGGTAGTTTACATTCTTAAGGTGAGTGATGTGACAGCCTGTGGAACTTAAGCCTCAATTCTTGTTTTTTCTTTTTTTTACTCTTTTTTTTTTGATCAACAAGAATTTTTTTTTTAATTGTTTGAGATTCATTGGGGGTACAAAGAATTAGTTTACACTGATTGCATTTGTTAAAGTCCCTCTTATAATTATGTCCTGCCCCCAAGAGGTATGTCATTCATTGTGACCCCCCCCCATCCTCCTCCCTTCTCCCTCTCCCCTTTCCCCATCCTTATTTCTTAAAAATCAAATTCAGATCATTCCTTTGACCCCAAGAGTAGCTGTATATCATCTGGTAAGTAGTTACATTCATATGCTTTCTGATATAGGACAGTGATTGTTCAGGCTTTTCTGGTATAGACCGTGGTTTTCAAACTCCTAGGGGGCTTTGCTTTTTATCTATTTTACTTACTTGCTTTGTGACAAAAGTATTCTGCTGCTGAGGAGGAAAGACAAATAAGACAAAATTTTGAAAGCCAGGTACCTGTATGAAATACAGGGTGGCCATAAAGTACAATTTAAACTGCACATGAACTTTATGACCACCCTGTACCTTTCTAAACTGGCTGATTCTTTTTATTCTGTTTCTGTGTCTGCAAATAACTGTCTTGCAAATAAGTATCTGTAGTTGTCTGAATGATGAGCACCAAAATTCAGTCACAGAGAAGGCATTTCCCCATTATTAATGGGAATAGCTAACTCCTTAATAGCAACACTAAAGGCCAGATAAAGTGGAATGATATATTCAGTGTGCTGAAAGAAGACCAATCCGTTAACCCATACTTCTGTTCCCATTGAAACTTCTCTTCCAAGAATAAAGCAAAGTCATTTTTTCAGATTAAATAAATTAAGATAAATTGCTGCCAGTAGATCATCATTAATAGAAATTCTAAACAAGTATTTTAGACAGAAGGAAGGTCTCAGAAGTAAGAGTGAATAGAGAGAAAAATAAAATGATAAATCTGATTGTTGACTGTATCAAATAATAACATCTTATGGGATTTAAAAAAAGAAAACTAGCATATACAAAAATTACAACATAAATTGGGGGAGGACTAAATGGAATTAAAGTATTTGGCTTAAGTATTAATAAGATAATAACTTTTGACCTTGATATAGTAAGGGTAGATGTTATAGTTTCTATAACTTCTCTGTCTAATATGGTAAACAAGAATGCCTATTTAAACTTAAATTTCACTAAAAATTTAGTTCCTGAGTTTCACTAGCCACATGTGACTAGTGTATACCCTATTGGGCAATGTAGATTTGGAATATTTCCGTCATTGAGGAAGTACTAATTGGATAGTGCTTTTCCAGAGTACCTATGAAAAGCTCAAGAAAACTTAATAGGTAACTTTTAAATTAATAAAAGAATAATTACTCTAAAAAAAGAAGGAAAAATGGAGAAAGAAATAGTGAATGATGAAACAGAATAATACATTTAATAAATACTGTTTATTTACTTTGTATTCATATACAAAGACTGTATATGAATAATTATAATACGTGTAAATAGGACTAAATATTTTAATTAAAAGACAGTGATTTTTTTTTTTTTTTGAGACAGAGCCTCAAGCTATCCCCCTGGGTAGAGTGCCATGGCATCACAACTCATAGCAACCTCCAACTCCTAGGCTCAAGCGAGTCTCCTGCCTCCACCTCCCAAGTAGCTAGGACCACAGGCGCCCGCCACAACGCCCAGCCATTTTTTTTGTTGTTGTTGCAGCCATCATTGTTGTTTGGCGGGCCCGGGCTGGGGATTCGAACCCGCCACCTTAGGTGTACATGGCTGGCGCCTTAGCCGATTGAGCCACAGGCGAAAAGCCCCTGTATGTTTTAAATCCTTGGAAATTTGTTGAA
>CAUYQV010113652.1:0-53314 GCA_963574575.1 Galagoides demidoff
GAGCTCAAGAAATGCAGGGACCGGGTGTGGTGTGCCTGTAACCCCAGCACTTGGGAGGCTGAGGAAAGTGGATTGCCTGAGCCAGAGTGAGACCTTGTCTCTAAAAATAGCCAGCCAGTATGGCAGATGCCTGTAGTCCCAGCCACTTGGGAGGCTGAGACACAAGAATCGCTTTTGAGCCCAAGAGTTTGAGATTGCTGTAAGCTGTGACGTCACAGCACTCTACTGAAGAGTAGAGTGACAATGACAATGAGAAGGTTTCTAATCTAAGAGGATGTAGAAGTAAAGGCCTCAGTTCTCTCACTTGTAGGAAAAAGCAAAGAGCATTTCTCGTTCATCTTGTACTCTAGAACAGTGGTTTGTACATGATCTACACACCAAAAAATAGTTTAATTGAATATGATATATATTACTAAAGAATGTTCATATTCGATTTTATATAACAACAAAGATTTAAAGTCTGGGATATGGCAACTCTAGACTTCCACTCAAGCAGTTCTGGAGGTGGCACCTGTGGCTCAGTGAGTGGGGCGCTGGCCCCATGTGCCGAGAGTGGCATCCTTACGACTGAGTCCTTTAAACGTTTTTCCTCTTTCCAAAATGTCTGTACTAATTTACAGGGCACCAGTGGGGCCTAGGAGGACTCCCTTTTCTCCCTATCCTTGCTAACTCTCACCTTTGATCTCTTTGATAACAGTCAGTCTAACAAGTGTGAGATGGTATCTCACTGTGGTTTTAATTTGCATTTCTCTGATGATTGGAGAAGAACATTTTCCCTTTTTTGGCCATTTAGATGTCTTCTTTGGAGAAATGTCTATTCAAGTCCTTTATCTTTTTATTTATTTGTTTATTTTTTAGGTAGACTCTCACGTTGTTGCCTCAGGCTAACGTGGTGTGGCATAATAACTCACAGCAACCACAAACTGTTGGACTCAAACTATCCTCTTGCCTCAGCCTCCCAAGTAGCTGGGACAACAGTTGTCCACCACCACATCTGGCTATTTTTCTATTTTTAGTAGAGACAGGATGTCACTCTTGCTCAGGCTGGTCTGGAACCCCTGAGCTCAAGTGATCCACCAGCCTCCACCTCCCAGAGTGTTAGGATTATAGGCTTGAGCCACCACACCTGACCCCTTTTGGCCATTTTTAAATAGGGCTGTTTATATTCTTGGTATCAAATAGTTTTTGTGCCTTGTATGTTGTGGCTATTAGCCCCTTCCTTCTTCAAGTAGGGGTACTTGATGAGTGGAAAAACTCCTCCCAGGAGAAATTGGTAGTCCCAGGTTATTGCTGGACAGAAGTGGGGAAGAGGTTGCCGCTCAGGTGGCCTGAGGGCTGCTGGTTTACCGCTCCTGTGAGTCCCCGATGTAGGTAATTAGAAGTCAGACAGAGGCAGCCACAGGAAGAGTGCTGTAGACCCCTCCTAGGGAGACAGGGAGCTTCACTTTTTAGCCCCATCGCTGTATTGTTCCCTAAAGGTACTTGCACCCCTATTAAAAAATAAACTCTTTGTTCTGTGATCTAGGAAGACTTACACACACCCAGTCCCTTCAGCTCAGGGCTAGGAGGCTTATGATGCAGTCCACAGGGTGAAAGCTGTAAAAGTTGGGGTGCTCCTTGTCTGGAAAAACATCTCTCAAGGGGCCTAATAGACTTGGAGCTACTATAGGGTTGAGCCCAGGAGAAAGCTTGGGAAATGCCGAGGGTGTCCCAGCCTGCTGCAGGGTGACCACCAACTACCCACTTGTCTGCCCCTCTAACTCCTCAGTGCAAGTTTGTTAGAATCCCAGGCTCCAGGTAGCCCATGGTGGGCTGTGTCATGAACCCCTTCCAGAGAGAGACAGTGAGCTGTGTTTCCAAGCCGCTTCTCAGCACTACTCCAGGGCGGTGCAGGGAATGGATTCAGGAATAGACTCATTCCCTGGAGGGAGACTCAGCTGCCTCCTTTTCTACCCTGTTGCTGGTATCACACTGGCCCCTTAAGTATGTAATGAAATAAAGCCCCTCTTGCCCCTTCTTCTACTGTGGTTACCCTTGGCCCAGTTTGCTCAGTTTATTGAACACATGGGAGATGCTTAATAAACATTGGCTCCACCCCCTGCCTGGGCCTAAAGCCCAGCTGGCAGCTACTCTCAGACCAATGTGTTCTGTCACAGAGCTCAGAGTTTTCCCACAGCAGGTCAGAATGACAGCACCGGACCTGGAAGAAATGCTGGTGCCTACCAGGGCTGGACAGAAAAAGAAGTCAGGGGAGGTGGTGGAGACTGTTGAAGAGGTAGGTGGGTGGTGGGGGGTGGAGTAGAGACTCCAGCCTCTCCTCTGTGAGGTGCACGGCTGTGCAGCCTCCAGCCTCTCCTCTGTGAGGTGCACGGCTGTGCAGCCTCCAGCCTCTCCTCTGTGAGGTGCACGGCTGTGCAGCCTCCAGTCTCTCCTCTGTGAAGTGCACGGCTGTGCAGACTCCAGCCTCTCCTCTGTGCAAGTGCACGGCTGTGCAGCCTCCAGCCTCTCCTCTGTGAGGTGCACAGGTGTGCAGCCTCCAGTCTCTCCTCTGTAAAGTGCACGGCTGTGCAGACTCCAGCCTCTCCTCTGTGCAGGTGCACGGCTGTGCAGCCTCCAGCCTCTCCTCTGTGAGGTGCACGGCTGTGCAGCCTCCATCTGCAGGGCCGCTCTGTGCTTGGCTCTTAAGCACACTCCTTGTGACCTCAGGTGATTCCTGGCAAGCCAAGGGACTTGGAGCTCAGCCTAGGTAAGCCTTCCCTCACTACAGCCAAACATATTTAAAGCCATGAAAGAAAGGAAGCTTGTTTTCAACCACTCGCCATACCCTACTGGTGAGAACCCTGGTGAACAGAAAAAGAGGTTGAGGGTGAGGTTGGAGAAATACCTTCTTCTTTCGTGTTGTGCCGATGCATCGTGATGTTTTTAACATCAAATTCATCATAGCAATCTTTAAAAAGGAATGATGGAAGAGAAGACTTCCAGAAGAACGATACGGAGTGAAATCATGATCCTGTTAAGATTTGGGTGGCAGGAGATTTTCAACTGGAAGGGGTCATAGTTTTTAGAAGCTCAGCACCTCTGCCCAAGTTAACCTAAACTAAGTGAAACAGAGAAAGGGTACGTCCTGTTCTAGACTTTGGAATTTGGAGTATAAGTGATTAAATTCACAAGAAACAAATACCCTATAAAACAGCCCCCCAGCTCCCTGATTATGGGGGAGTGGCCACTTTTGCTTCCTCAAAACAGGTCTGGAAAATAGATCCTGAGGGGGCAGCAGAAAGGAAGATGCGCAAAATAACTAATGAGCAAAGCACTTGGCGACCTGTTTGGGGAAGCTCTCCAGGCTGTGTTTACCACCTCCCTGCCTCTCTTCCTCCTAAACGCAGAAGAAAAACAAAGTGGAATCCTGAAGCACATTTTAGAAAATGCTGTGCAGTTATCAGGATCAAAATCAGGGACAATCAGAGCCACAGAACAAGGTAGACGCTGGCAGGCAAGCACGGGAAACGTCAGGAGCACAGCCCACAGTGCAGGGGGAAAGGGAGACACAGCCTCTTACATGTTTTGACTGCCTTTCCCCCAAAACCTTTAGATGAGTATTCTTTCTTGTTAAGGAAGACCATTCATCTACAAAAAATAACCTCAGGAGACAACAGGAGGAGATAAGTTCCCCAAGATTTATATGTAATTTGTGTTTGATGCACACAGGAGGGAGAGGCTTTCTTGGCTGGGGGAGTGGGGACGACTTCATCCAGGGAAAGGCATATGGACTGTGTCTTCAAGGGTTTTGACAAGCAGAAATGAGGATGAAGGGCATTCAAAGAAGAAAGGAGCAAAAGGAACAAAGGCACAGAGGCCACTCAGTTAACGGGTAAGATTCATGAATTATGAGAATAATACAAAATTGGAATGGAAGGGTGAACTGGGACCCTGAAAGGCCATGCTCATGATAGCCAGGCTCGGACTGTACTCAGGGAGCAATACGGAGTCACAGAAGGCTGTAGGCAGAATGTGGTCCAAGCTGTGACTTTTCGATTGGTTGGTTGTGAGAAAGTAGAGAATAGAATAGATGGACCGGGATGGAGAGTGACAAAAAGAAGGACCGTTTGGGAAACTTCTGCAAACTTTTCAAACTTTTTTATGAAAGGCAATGGTGGTTTGAACTAGTGAAATGGGAACTTCTAAGGATGTTCCTACTGACATTGTTGTTCTGAAATGAGCAGAGAGAACTTTTAAAGTAACTGAATGAAGCAGAAGTATCAGTAGAAGCATCCCAAATAGGTATGAGAGTGGGACCCAAAATATTTTTGTAGTTCAGAAAACTAAAAGGCAAAGTAAACGATGATTGGTTTTCTGAAAAGCTGCCACTACTACTTACAAGGGCCAAATGCCCACTTCCTATCACTCCTGAAGCTACAAGCCTAGAGCAGCATCTTCAAATATAAAATACAATATATGTACTTGGTAATGAATGATTAAATAAAGAACCATTCTAAATTTATAAAAGGAGAGATACCATTGACTCATATTATGTTTTAAAAATCTTCAACCTCACTAACAACAAAGAAAAATAAGTGAAAAATAAAATAATTTACCTAACAATTTTGCAAACATTTTAGAAACTTTTTAGTATTCCAGTTGGTTAGGGTAAAAAGCCATTTGGCGATATGTATCAAAACGCTTCAAACTGTTCATATTCTTTATCTCAATAATTTCATTTCTAGAAAATGATTCTAGAGAGACAATCATTGATACTTATAAACATTGAGTCTGTTTATATTACTGACAACTGGAAGTAAACAAATTCTCCATAATTGGGGATTTCTTGCAAAACTTTTGGCTCATTCATATATAATGAAAAACCAGGTGGCTGGGCAGCACCTGTGGCTCAAAGGAGTAGGGTGCCAGCCCCATATGCCGGAGGTGGCAGGTTCAAACCCAGGCCCGGCCAAAAAAAAAAGAAAAACCATATGGTCATTTAAAAGGACTAGCATTTTTCAATTGACAGATCATGGATCGGTTTTGAAATCACTACAAACACTATGTAGTGATTTTTAAATTAGTCTATTATATATTAAGTAAAAAATGTGTGAGCAAAACATGAAATACAATATAATTTTTAAATATCTATGTGATTATAATTGGAAAGTATACCATACCCTAAAGTTAGCCATTCTTATCTTTGAATGGGTGATAGTTGTCCCTTTTTTGTTTATCTTTTCTTATAAAATTCTTACAACAAATATTTACTACCAAAATAAGAAAAAGGGTATTTTAATACTAGAGCTATTTAATGAACCTTACCAGTATAATTATTGCAAAAAAATTCATTGAGCACCTACTCAAGGCACTGATCTAGGTGATATGACAGCAGGTAACACCCCCTGCTCTCATGAGAGTTATAATTTAGAAGATTCCACTTTTCCTATATTCAGTTGAAGTGAAAAAGGTAAGTGCATTTATATCAGGAATCCAGATAACATCCAATTCAAATGGCTTCCTCAAAACAGGAAGTTTGGAAGTTCATGAAACTGACACCCATAAGTAGCTACATGCACACATGGCTAGGTCATTTGGAATCTTCAGAACTTCCTATCTCATGAAATTTCCGCCTGCTTTTCTTTGTGTTTGCTCCATTTTCAGGCTCTCCTAATAATGTTAAGATAACAGTTAACAATCCCAGAATTATCTCCAATGCCCTCAACAACTCCAGCAGAAATACAAACACTTTCTTCTCCAAAGGCTAAAAGAAAAGACAAAAATAATTAAGTCCAGTTGGTTCTGACAAGGTAGCATGCCCATTCCTGAACGATTTCTCTGTGGCCTAAGGAATGTTATATATACTAAAGGAATGTTATGTATACTAATCAGCCAATCTGAGGTCATATGGCCTCTCCTGAACATGGGCTGAGAATGGAGGAAGAGATTTTTTTACCTCCCCAAAAATTATAAGGATGTTACAAAAAGAAAGAATAAATTCTGAGATAGCAAAACAACAGCTGTTCACTACAGTCTTATAACAGAAACACAGAAGCAAGATGAACACGTTGGCTTCAAGTATGAAACTTTATCTTAACTAACTAGGCATAGAAGGAAGATATCGCAAAATAACAAAGTCCATATACAACAAACCCATAGCCAACATAATATTTAATGGGCGAAAGTTGAATGCATTCCCCCTAAGAACCGGAATAAGACAAGGACACCCACTTTCACCTCTCTTAGTCAACATAGTACAAGAAGTCTTTGCCAATGCAATCAGGCAAGAGAAAGAAATAAAAGGCATCCAAAATGGAAAAGAGGAAGTATTTTCCTATTCACTAGATCTTATACCTAAATACTATACCAGAAAACTCTTAGATTTTGATAAATGAATTCAGTAAAGTTTCAGGATAGAAAATCAACATGCATACATTAGTAGCATTTCTGTATACTAGTAATGATCTGGCTGAGGAGTAAATCAGAAAGGCAGTCCCATTTATAAGAGCTTTGAAAAATGAATGAATATATTTAACCAAGGAGGTAAAAGATCTCTACAAGGAAAACTACAAAATACCGATGAAAGAAATTGTAGATGATTGGCTCAGCAGCTAGGGTACCAGCCACATACACTGGAGTTGGGGGGTTCGAACCCAGCCTGGGTCTGACAAACAACAATGATAACTACAACCAAAAAATAGCCAGGCATTGTGGTGGGGCCTGTAGTCCCAGCTGTTTGGGAGGCTGAGGCAAGAAAATCACTTAAGCCCAAGAGTTGGAGGTTGCTGTGAGCTGTGACGCCACTGCCCTCTACCGAGGGCAACATAGACTTTGTCTCAAATAAAAAAATTGTAGATGACACAAACAAATGAAAAAACATTCCATGCTCATGAATTGAAAGAATTAAGATGGTTAAAATGACCACGTTGCCCATAGCAACCTACAGGTTCAATGTAATTACTATCAAGTTACCAATGTCATTTTTCACAGAATTAGAAAACAAAAATCCTAAAGTTCATATGGAACCAAAGTCTGAATAGCTAAAAACAATCTTGAGCAAAAAAAACAAAGCTAGAGGAATCACATTGCCTGACTTCAAATTATACTACAAAGCTATAGTAACCAAAATAACATGGTACTGGCATAAAAATAGACACACAGAAATAAAACCACTTACTTATAGTCAAATGATTTTTGTTAATGTCAATTAGAGCACATAGTGGGGAGAGGACAATGTGTATTAATAAACTGTGCTGGAAAAATTGGATTGCCATATGCAGAAAGAAACTGAATCCCTGCATCTCACCATATACAAAAATCAACTCAATATGGATTAAAGACTTAAATGTAAGAGCTAAAATTACAAAAATAGTAGAAGAAAACCTAGGGAAAACACTTTGGGGCATTGGTCTAAGCAAGGAATTAGTCACTGAAACCTCAAAGCAACAAAGACAAAAATAGACAAATACGACTTAATCAAACTAAAAAGCTCCTCACAGCAAAAGAAATAATCAGCAGCAGAACAGACAACCTGCAGAATGGGAGAAAATATTTTCAAACTATTTTCCAACAGGGAATTAATATCCAGAATTTACAGGAAACTCAACTCAACACAACAACAACAACTGTTAAAAAGTAGGCTAAAGACATGAATAGACGTTTCTCAACACAAGATAAACAAATGGCCAACAAGAATATGAAAAAAATGTTCAACATCACTAATCATTGGAGAAATGCAAATTAAAATCACAGTGAGATGTCATCTTATACCAATCACAATGGCTATCATTAAAAAGACAAAAAATATTGGCAACGTTGTGAAGGAAAAGGAATGCTTATACACTTGGTTGGGAGTATCAATTAGTACAACCTCTATAGAAAACAGTATGGAGATTTCTCAAAAAACTAAAAATAAACCTACCATACAATCCAGTAATCCCACTACCCCACATCTACCAAAAGGAAAAGAAATCAATATACCTGCCCTGCACTCATCTGTCTATCCTGACACTACTCAAATAGCAAAGATATGGAATCAATCTACATGTCCATCAACAGAGGCTTGAATGAAGAAAATGTGGGAAATAGACACAATGGAATACTATTCAGCCATAAAAAGAATGAAATCATATCTTTGGTAGCAACGTGGATGGAAGTGGAGACCATTATCTTAAGTGAAACAATTCAGACATAGAAAGACAAGTACCCCATGTTCTCGCTTGTCAGAGAGAACTAAATAATGTGCAGGCACAGAAGGTAAGGAACGTGCACTCGTGGAAACAGGGCGTGGAACAACAGACAGAAGAGGCTCCCAGGGTGGGGAGGATGACGGAAGCTGCTCGTACACAGCACACATACAAGCTATGCTGCTCCAGTGATGGGCGCAGTGAGGACCCTGACTTCACCACAGCCCCGTGTATCAATGTAGTCCAACTGAACTTGTACCCCATGAATATAAACAAATAAAAACATATCAGTTTTAAAAAGGAAACAATCTAAAAGGCCAGGTTGCATTTTCACACCATATTTAATCCCAGTAGGTGATGTGTCACCAGGAGAATGTACTTTTACACCCCATCAATCTCATGGCAGGTACTCATATGTATATTCTGCCGTATGAATTCAGATCTTACACCTATTAGAGGTGAACGGAGAATTAGAAATCTGCTCCTTCAGCCAATGATGTGAGGCAGACACATGGTGGACCCAGAATAGTACACACGGTGGACCCAGAATCTTTTCTTAGTTTTAGATTAATTTAAATTAATTAAATTATTTAATTTTAGATTAACACGAGGGCACAGACAATTAGGTTACATTGTTTGTGTTTGCTAGGTACAGGTACACCCAAGTCGTAGCTGTGCCCTTACCCTCCTTTCCTTACCCCCCCTTCTCCCTCCCTCACTTGAGTTTAATTGAACTTGTGTGGGTGTGTACTGTTCCTCACGGGTTTCATATTAGTATTGAGTATGTCAGATACTTGCTTTTCCTTTCTTGTGATACTTTACTAAGTAGAATGTTCTCCAACTCTATTCAGGTTAATACAAAAGATGAAAGGTCTTCATCTTTTCATGGCTAAATAGTATTCCATGCCAGTTTATCAATCCATTCATGAGTTGATGATGGGCACTTGGGTTGATTCCACATCTTGGGGATTGTGAATTGAGTTGAGATAAACACTCTAGTCCAAATGTCCTTATGGTTAAATGATTTTTTTTTCTTCTGGGTAGATTCCTAGTAATGAGATCGGGGGATCAAATGGAAGGTCTACCTTTAGTTCTTTGCGGATTCTCCATCTATCATTCCAAAGAGGCTGTATTAGTTTGCAGTCTCACCAGCAGTATAGAAGTATCCCCCTCTCTTCACATCCACGCCAGCACCTGCAGCTTTTTTGTGATGGGGGCTGTTCTCACTGTGGACCCAGAGTCGCTGCTACTTGGCAACGTTCTAGGCTCAAGCCCCAACTCACCTCTATTGCCTGTGTTTTTGCTGCACCTCCACAGATCAGGAGGATTCCCTGATCTATACGACTCCAGCCAACAACAGACTGTCCAGACGTTCAAGATTTCACTCGTTGTCAATGAAGCAGCGCACTTAAAACTTTAATAGATCAGCTCATAAACACCTCATTTTTGTTCTGGCTGAAGATTAAACAGTGGCTATCTATAGGAATAACCAGCTAATTAGCAACACATGTCTCCCATTTATCCCCAAGGCTCATTTTTAAGTAAGTTCTTCCTTATTAATTATTTTTCATAAGTATTTTAATATTTCAAAGCTCACACTTAATACTTAGAAACCGAGCTTGCCAAACCTATTCATGTAAAACATCTGTCATTCTGAATCTGGTTCCACCCTCCGTCAACCTCATCTCTCTCCATAAGTAGGGCCTTTTGAGATTTTTGTTCCCAGTGCTACATACACTCACTCACACTGATTTGTCACAGGCTTTGTCCCACACGGGTCACTGATGACTTGGAGCAGTGTGTTGAAAACTGCAACACTAGATTTGGTGGGAAAGGAGCTATGATCAGTTAATGACACCTGTCACGTGCACAGGAGGGGAGCACAGGATGTCATGTGGCATCTTGTTCTCCTATATTCCCAGATCCATCCTAGATTTAATCCCAACCTTAGACTAAAGAGACTCCAAGAACTCCACTCAAGAGAACTTGGGATCGAGTCCCTCCTCCCAAACAAGCAGAGGCCAGGCCACTGGACACAGGACCTGTGCCTGGCCCTGGGAAAGGGTGGGGAAGGACCAGACAAGGGCTGCAGAGCATGTCATTTAAGGTCCAAGATGCAGTGAGACAGGCCAGGGAACTCAGTTATCAACCCAGAGGGAAAATCCAGATTCAGGGAGACAGGAAGGAACCAGGGAAACCAGACCAAAACAATAGGGTTTGGAGTAAAGAATGGAAGGTGGAACCTGGAGGAAGCCCCAGCCGTGGATTCCTACACGCAGCTGCTGACAGGGCTCTGACCAAGTGCACAGGTGGAAGAGAACCCCGCAGGGCAGTGGCTTAGACTCATTCACTCAGCACCAAATAAAATTTGCTGTAGGCCAATTACTGAATCTTGATCTTATTCCCAGAATATAGCTCCTCATGTAACCAAGTCCTGAAATTGAGCATTAGTCTTGTTCCCGATATCTGATTTGTTGTCCCACCCACTTTCGCCAATTCCTCACCCTTCACCACCCCAGGAACAGAAATTCTACACCTGAAGCCCAGCCTGTGGCTGGGACCTGCTAGCTACTAACAGCGTTGATGGCACAAGTTTGCTGCTAATGACACATCTAGCTTTATTCGTCCTTCTATAAATAGTTGCTGAAGGCCTGTGTTGGGGGTTAGGAATGCCTTGGTGAGTGCTTCCTACCATAGTGAAGCTTTCAATCTAGCGTGGAAACAGACATCCCTCAAAGACCCACACAGATAAATGTGGATCGTGAGTGCAAAGTGTATGGTGCCTGTGCCAGAGCTCTAGAACCCGGTCCGATAGGTAAGAAAAGTCCTGCCCAGGGAAGTAAGAGTGACCTGAGCGAAGGGTAAAAGTTCTCCTGTTCGCTCCACTGTGGATTTTTTCATTCCACAGACACTAGGTGAGTACCTACTATGTGCCAGGCACTGCTCTAGGTGCTGCGGATAGGTCCATGGATAAAATGAGAGCTCAGATCTCATGGGGTTTATATTGTTGATAGAAGGTGAAAAGGACAAATATATAAACAATGAGACAAAAATAATGACTAAAAATCAGGTTAGGATTGTGCTATAATGAAGATAAAACAAGGGGACATAGACAGATTCTGGGATGGCCAGGGAAGATCTCTCTATGAGGGCAGATGGGAGTGACAAGAAGGTGCTGGTCTCCAGAAGATTTGGGGGAAGAAAACTTTGATGCAGAGGGAGAAGCAGATACAAAGGCCCCGAGGCAGGACTTAGCATGGCATCTTCCAGAGATGCTACAAAGACCAACAGGACTGGAGCCCAGAGACAAAGCCATCACTGGCAAACAAACAGTTTGCTTTAAACATGAAAGAATCTTCAAAAAGCCAGCTTGACAATGTGTGATTTTTCTTCCCGATTCAACCAGAGCTGTGACGTACATATGACGTGTATTTGTACACCTTTGTAGAGGCACAAATCCATTGGCAGTTCTGGTAAACAAATGTGGGACTGGTTGGGTTCTCCTTGACGCCTGGCCCACTGTGCACACAGCCTCTGATCACATTGTTTTGTCACTCTTCACTTGCACCAGTGATGAAACAGATAAATGGTTTCCTGACAAATGGCTCCACTTTCCAGGATCTGGGCCTCTGCATGAGGCTGGAGGATGTCTGAGGTGAGCTCCTGGGAGGGCTCCTGGCTGGGAGCTCTCTGGGCTGCTTTGGAAGCAACCCTTGCATTGTTTCCTCTGAAAAGCTTCAGCGTTTTCTGACGACCATTAACATTTCCAAAGGCTCTTGAAATGGATTCCAGACTATGCATCCTTGCAATTTGCAGCAGGAAATCCCTGATCATAGAAATAATAGAGTTCTTCATGCTTTGCCCGTGCCTAGTCACAAAGCCATGGAGAAGGCTAACATAGGTCCTTTCTGGAGTGAATTCTCACTCAGGGAAAATTCTTCCCAGGGATAACAGTAGAATAGGGTCCCCCCCTCAAAAAATTCACATTCATTCGGAACCTCAAAAAGTGACTGTAGGCTCGGCGCCTGTGGCTCAATCAGCTAAGACGCCAGCCACGTACACCTAAGGTGGCGGGTTCGAATCCCCAGCCCGGGCCCGCCAAACAACAATGATGGCTGCAACCAAAAAATGGCTGGGCGTTGTGGCAGGCGCCTGTGGTCCCAGCCTTGGGAGGCGGAGGCAGGAGACTCGCTTGAGCCCAGGAGTTGGAGGTTGCTATGAGCTGTGATGCTATGGCACTCTACTCAGGGGGACAGCTTGAGGCTCCGTCTCAAAAAAAAAAAAGAAAGTGACTGTATTTAGAAATAGGAAATAGGGTCTTTGCAGATGTAAGTAGCTAAGATGTCAGACTGGATTAGGATGGGCCCCAAAGCCGGTGACTGGTATCTTTACAAGAGAAAGGAGAATGAGATTTGGACACAGACGCACACAGGGAGGAAGCCACTGAAGACGGAGATAGCAGTCAGCAGGAGGCCACCACAGGTCAAGGAACGCCCAGGACTGCTGGTGACCATCAGCAGAAAGCAAGAGAGGGCTCTCCCTAGAGCCTGCAGAGGAGCTGGCCCTGCCAGTGCCTCAATGTCAGGCTTCTGGCCTCCAGAACTGCCAGAGAACACATTTCTATTGTTTTAAGCCCCCAGTTAGGGTGATCTGTTACTGCAGCATAGGACACTGATTCTACAGCCATGGAGCCCGTGCCCTGGCACAGGAGCACAGAGAGGACCAGCAGAGGAGAGCAGCAGGCACTGTGGGTCAGCTGAGCCTCTACCAATAGGTAGAAATGGAGTAGTCACCTGAGGAATTTGACTATTGACAATCTTAAGAACTTTGATTGTACAAAGTAAGGCAATTAAGTCCGTGAACTCATCCTAGAAAAAGTGCTCCATACCCTGTTGCTGAATCTCACTGCAACCCCCTTAGAGGTGCCCCCCCTTGGGAAGCTGTGCAGGGATGCCAGGACCAAGTCCACCCTTCAAAACATTTTTGGAACTATTTTTATGGAATGACCATCAGAGCTGTTGTTGTACAAGTTCTGAAAATTAAGTTCACCAACTCATCCTAGGAAAAACTCTTTGAAGAGTAGACTTGGCACTGGTGTTGGTGCATAGCTTCCCAAGGGGGTACTTTGAAGGTGATTGTAGTGATATCCAGCAATGAGGTGTGTCGCGGCTGTTCTAGGATGAGTTTGTGAACTTAAGAGTCTGGCATCGTATAGTGGTTAAAAGTTGGGACTTTGGAATCAGAAAGTCAGGATTGGATCTGTAGTTTACCTTTTGCAAGTTACTAAATCTCTCTAAGCCTCAGCATTTCATAAATAAAGTGGAGACTTAGCTCAAGAGGCAGCTGTCAGAGCTAAGGGCTTACCATGTGTCTGTCCACCGTACTCCCCCAGTAAAAGAAGGCTGCTGTGCCCATTGTTACCACTACCATTCCTACCACTCCATCTTCAGAAATGCGTCCTTTCTGCCCCAGAGTGAGTTTTTAGAACTTAGTCCTCATCTGCCCTGTATTCAGCTCCCACTTAGCAGGACCAGTCTATAAACTAGAAGCACCATGTGTTCACCAATTCTGAATGACAGATGGTCTTGCTATGTTCATACTGAGTCCAGACCCCCAAAACCCTATTTTTAAACAACTTTTTTCCTGTCCCAAGATATGTTTTTTTCTCAAAAATAGATTGTAAAGACCACAGTAGCTTTTAACGACAGCATTTATTGAGCGCTCACCATCTGCAAGGTACTTCCCAAACACTATTCACTTAGATCTGATAACCACTTGCAAACCAGGCAATAATAATGTTTTACACAGACAAGGTGACTGAGGCTCAGAGAACCTTCTAGCTGAGGGCCCCAGACTGGCTCCCAATCAAGTAGGAGATAAAAGCAGAGTTGGGGAAAGGAATGGGGGAGGCGGGAATGTTGATACAAGTACTCAGCTTCCCCAAAGGTCAGAAAGAAGTGCTCACTGGGGAACCAGAGCCCGGTGTCAGGACTCATGGGTTCCAGTGGAACTCCAGCGTTGCCCAGTGGGCGAGGCCCTGTCTCTCTCTGGACCTCAGTTTCCCACTTACAGAGCAAGAGATGGGCCAAAACGATGCCCTCACAGTGCGCTCAGCTCCAGAGTTTTACAACATGTGGCATCATTCACTGCAGTGTTTTTCAACAGTTCGATTTGGAAAAAAGATTAAAGAAGCTAAAGTTGAAGTTTTCTAAACAAAGTCACAATATTTACAATACAGTCTTGTCATTTTAGTTTTCATAACATTGACCCTGCTTCTTTATTTCTGTAGTTAGCTCATATCAAAATAAATCTGGGGCATTTTTTCACTAAAATCATATTTTTTTTTCCTTTTTATGTAGGAAAATCTGACTAATACCAAAAATACAAAAATAATAATGCTTCAAATTGAAATAGTATCTTTGATCTGAGGCCTTCCTCTATGGTATTTTTGTAAGCGATGCATATTATTATTTTTGGGGGGGAGGTTGCATTAAACTTCTAGGATGTCTAGACCGCTGATGTTATGGGATCACTTCAAAGTGACACATAATAATAAACTCAGCTTTTTGCTTCAATTGTAACTTACATCCAGGAAGTGCTGAACTCTTCAGTCTTAAATGATGTTTCATCACCCTGTGATTTTATAGGTAGAAAAACTGAATCGAGGTATATCCTAAAGAAAAATTCATTCTAAGTGCTAATAATAGTGCCAAGCACTTATTAAATGTTTATATCTCAGTTTTAGAGGAAACTAAGGCACAGGGTAAGGGAGTATCTGGTTCAAGGAGCGACAAACAGTCACTCACAAAGCTGGGACTCAACTCCAGCAGTCAGATTTCAGAGTCTCATCCTTACATAGAGAAGCTGAGGCTCGGAGAAGTATAGGAACTTGAACATTTGCAAATTTAATTCACAGACACTCACTATCCCATAGTAAGGGTCCATCAGCTTGCCCACTCCAAAAGGAAATAATCAGCTCTCTGTCAATATTGCGAATGGCTCCAGCAACCTGCACTGTTCACCACTAAAGGCTTCACCAGGCCATGCTAGTGTTTTTCATCTAACTAACTGCTTCAGCTGTCAGACACTTGATCCTCACATCTCATTAAAATGTAATTAAATGCAGGAAGAACAAAGTTGATGCTAGTCTCTTTTCTGAGCAGGTTGAGCTTCACATCAAATATTTCACCTCCTTCCAATATACAAGCCAATCTCATTCAAAAACACATAACTATTTTCATTGTATATTCATGTATCATAAGAAAGATAAAAGTTGTTTTAAATGCCTGAAAAAGCCCTCTATATTGGATCAAATCCATTCTGAACTATTTATTGCCATTATTTATTCCTTGGAATTACTTTAGGTCACCTTGGTTAAAATTGCTATCATCTGTGAAGTGTTTTAACTCCCTTGACTCAGAAGCGCAGTGGTCAGCCTTGATTTTTAATGAGTTATTTTAGCAGACATTGTCTTACCCCTGTGATATTAACTCCAGCACAGCGGGAGACAGACCTGCTTTCTCCCCCAGAGAAAGGAATATACTTTGAAGCTGCTATAACTGAACTGAGGAGGTGTGATAATGCCTGCTCTGTGATTACTAAGCTTGGGCTCATTTAATTTCTTTAATTCATTTGATCGTTTATGTCTTTATTTCATGCATTGCTCCACAAAGCTTAAACTTTTCTTAGGTACGTTGCCTAACAATGTTTATCTTCCACAGGACACATTTATTCATGGCTGCAGACAAAGCTTTCCCCACATTTCTGACTTACTCCATTTTTGTGTCAGGTAAGGTCTTAGATCCTGAGACATGAATAATCTTTCCAACAGAATCCCTCGGTTACTACCCACTCCACCAATTTCCTAGGGATCTCTTTAAAAGGAGCCCAGATATTTAAAACTGTCAGGCTTAAGCACAAAAAAAAGGGGGGGGGAGTTATTTAGTGTATAGAAATTGGCTTTATCTCCCAACCATTTGCTTCTATTATTAAGGAACCCATAACTCCCATCTTCTCCCTGTCTGCCAAAACGGGCTGACATCAGTTTGAGGCATTCAAAATTATTGAGGGGCGCAGGAGAAGGGGCGCCAGGACGAGGGGGTGGACACGCAGGCCTGGTGATGTCATTAAGCATTCTTTCCAAAGGAAACCAGGCTAAAACGCTGATAAACCCCAATCTCTCTTCACAGCTTGCCCTTGGAGTCCCTTAATGCAACTCCCCATTTGTTCCTCAGCACTTTATGAGAAAATAAACAAAAACACAGCCTGTTTCCTCACTGTCAGCACATCAGAACACTTCCTGCTCAGAGAGGCCACCATCCCACTTGAAGAGTCAAGGGCCTACTCTATATTCCACCTCCACTGTTTAACAGACCATTTTCTAAGCTGAACTCCAAGGCCTAATAAAATCAGAAGCCCCCTCTGGGTAGACTGCGCATCAGAAACTCTAATGTTCCATAGCCAGCGAGGGTCCTTCCAGGCTGCTGCTCTAGAAGAATCAGTGGTCGCTTCCATTTCTCCATTATTATTTTACTTTTTTTTTTTTTTTTTTTGAGACAGAATCTCACTATGTCACCCTCGGGAGAGGTCTGTGGCATCGCAGCTCACAGCAACCTCAAGTTCTTGGGCTTCAGCAATTCTCTTGCCTCAGCCTCCCAAGTAGCTGGAACTACAGGCACCCACCACAATGTCCAGCTATTTTTTGTTGCAGTTGTCATTGTTGTTTAGCTGGGCCAGGCCGGGCTCAAGCCCACCAGCCTCGGTGCACGTGGCTGGTCCTGTAACCACTGTGCTATAAGCACCATGGTAATTTTGGGAATTTGCCTACTTTTTTTTTTTTTGAGATAGGGTCTCTGTCATCTGGGTAGAGTGCTGTGGGGTCATAGCTGACAGCAACCTCAAACTCTTAGACTCAAGCCATCCTCTTGCCTCAGCCTCCCAAGTAGCTGGGACAACAGGTGCCCACCACAATGTGTGGCTAATTTTACAGACAGTATCTTGCTTGCTTTTGCTCAGGCTGATCTCTAACTCGTGAGCTCAAGCAATCCACCCGCCTGGGCCTCCCAGCGTGCTAGAATTACAAGTGTGGGTCACTGCACCCAGCTATTTTACTTTTTTAAAAAATGTGGGCTGAGGAAAAGTAGGAACACTACTTGAAATTAAAAGTTTTTTGCTAAATCTGACTACAGAAAGAAAGAGAGGAAGACAGGGAGTGAGGGGAGGAGGGAAGGAAGGAAAGAAGGAAAGAAAGAAAAGGAAGGAAGGGAGGGAGGGAAGAAGGGGTGGAAGGAAGGAAGGAGGGAGAGAGAAAAGAAGAGAAAGAAGATAAATGGTAAATGTGAAAGCTGAATGGTTATGACTCTTTTATGTTTAAATTCCTGATATCTCAACCATGCCCTGAGCTAGGGCAAGCCTGAGTATCTATCTCTCTTGTTGAAAAGATGTGAATGTTTGAAGAGGGAACACATGGACACAGAGTTTAGCTGGAGGACACAGCTAAGACCTTGGAGGGGTGTTGTAATGTTCAGTAGGTCAGAAGGGCAGTGGACACCTACCATGCCAACTTCTAGGAGCCTGGCCTTTAAAATGCACAAGTGATATGGAGTACACAGGCTCTGGAGCCCAACTTCCTGGATTCATAGCTATCTCTGTCACTTGCTATCTCTGAGAACTTAGACAACTGACTTAAACCCTTTAAGCCTCAGCGTCTGCCTCCCAGGGTGGCTATGAAGACTGAGAGACACGATACTTGCAAAGAGTGGAGGCCTGTGGATTTGGGCTCATGAAATGTTAACTCTGAGATACCGGACTCCATCAGTGAGTCCCAGAGTTTCCTACACTGTACAGATTATGGCATAATCCTAAAGAGAGAGAGCAGACAGACACACAGTGGACACCAACTTTAACGTATCTGCTAAGGAGTTGCAGTGGTATAAATTGCAGAAGCCTTAGAATTTATACAATAAAGGACTTATTATCACAAAAATAATTAAATAGAGAGACCTCATTTAGAAACAAAGCAAACTCCTGGCATGAGCCTGAGGCTCTAGCAGACTTTGGAACCAAAATCCCCAGGGAATAGTGAAGGTTTATCACTGACCGGATGATTGTGACCTTGGCCAAGTCACTTCACCTCTCAGAGTTCTCATCTGAAGAAAAATGAGGAGTTGGACTGAAAGGTATCAAAGATTTCTGAGAGGTCCCAATTCTCTCTACTATTCCATGATTCTCAATGCCATGAAGGTAATAGCCCTCCTAAGGCTAGAATAGACCATCTAACATTATATTCTTCAGACTTATGCAAATAAACTATTGTTGGAAGTCTTTTAGTCTTTTCTCCCCCACCAGACTAAAAACCCTTTGAAGACAGGGACCAGAGATCATTCTTTATATCCCTCATTACCCTAAACACAGCGTTTAACCACAGCAGCATCAGTAATGCGCTAAGTAGAGCCTAATTCCATAAACCTTACACATCCATCCACAGCACAACTTTATAATCATTCTGTGTACTTGTTCTTCTTAGAGACTAAGTAATTTCTTTTTCATTTCAGATTAATACAAGGGTCCATCTGATTAGGTCACATTATTTGCATTTGTACGGTGAAGTCCGAGTTGCATTTGCCCTCACCTGGGAGGTGCCATACACACACCACTGCTGCTGGGCAGGAGCCTGCCAGACCCTCCTCCCCACGCTTGAGTTTAATTAAATTTTTCTCTCATGGGAGCATGTGGTTATTAATCTACGAGTTTCAAATTAGTGTGTGCTTGTTGATCAATCATAGCAACCTAACCCAAAACAGACACTGATGAGACTAGTCAGGGGTGGAACTCAGTAGAGCACAGTCCAACCTTTCATTTGATCATAAATATTTACTGACTGGCCACCACGTGCCAGACGCCATCCTGGATGTTAGGGACGCTCCACCTCATCAGAGCCCTGAAGATTCTCATGCACACAGGTGTGTTCCAACGGAACGTGACTAGAAACTGAACTGGCTCCCTAACCCTTTTTCTCCCCAGATGGTCCCTCGGTGAGGAAGAGGCTTTGCAGTTCATCCCCGGAGTTTTATTACTATTTATCACATCAACAGGTGTGTGGCATTACTACATTTAAAAAAACAAAAAAACAACAACATGGCCAGGCATGGTGGCTCGCACCTGTAATGGCTGCACTCTGGGAGGCTGAAGCAGGTGGATCACCTGAGCTCAGGAGTTTGAGACCAGCCTGAGCAAGAGCAAGACCCATCTCTATAAAAAATAGAAAAACTAGCTGGGCGTTGTGGTGGGTACTTGTAGTCCCATCCACTCAGGAGGCTGAGGCAAAGAGGATTGCCTGAGCCCAGGAGTTTAAGGTTGCTGTGAGCTATGAAGCCACAGCACTCTACCCTGGTGACAGAGTCAGACTCTTAGAAAAAAATTTTAAAGAACTAAAAAAAAAAAACCAACATGCATCTATAGGGCTTTTGTACAGATCTAAAACCTAAGGTGTTTTCCTTCAGATCGCATAAATCTTTCACCTTTTAAAACCTAAGGTGTTTATCAAACAGTATTTTGATTTTTCTTGAAGGGAAATAGTGTACTGTAGACTGGTGAGTTCTATTCCTAGAAGCTTTCTGAACTTAACATTTCCTGCCAGTGTGTTTCTGGTCTTAAGTACGTCAGCAAAATACTCTGTGGTCTGTGGATTATCTGCAAATCATTGACAGGTATCCAGCGCAGACCAGGCACAGACATCCGCCCCCCACCCACCGCCGCTCTCAGATGATGCTGTGAAAGTAAAAGTTCATCAGATGCTGCGGGTTCACCACAGAGCCAGGCCGCCATTCCTCAGGCTGCAGGGCTGCGGGTGATTTATCACTGCTCCAGCTTATCAGCCGGGCTGTGGCTTTCCTCCGCCTGAAGAGCAGCCTGCTTCCCTCCTGTGGCTCCGTCCCCCGGGTGCAAAGTTTCTGTAAATGCTAATCAGGAGACAGAGGACACTCTGTCACCTTGTGAAGTGCTCACCCAGCAAGTCGGGAAAAACAGCGTGCAAACATCGTGCTGGAGACCTTCCTTTGTTGGTCAAGGTTCTATACAGAAGTGACCATCACCAGGGCTGTGCCTGCTGTGACACAGAGAAAGGGCATGTCCAAACATTTTTCTAGAAAATTCAGATGTATTTAAAATAATAAAGCCAACAAATTTACATCAATGGCTACATGGAGCAAAAACAGAAAAGAGGGGCGATTAAATATGAGGCTTACAGGACTAAGGCCAATATGCACAGACAAATTCTGGGTCTATGGAACCTGAGACAGAAATAAAGGAACATTCCCAAACAATGTGAGTAATGGCAGCTGGGTGCTTATTTAACATACAAGACAATCAATAATACTATATTTGACCATTTTTCTTAGAAAGTTGCTGCGGTTTAGTGGATAGAAAAATTGAGGGAAGGGTGGGGAGGAGGGAGGTTTGCTAGAGGGAGGGTAAAAGGTAGAACCACACTATGGAGCATATTACAAGGGTACAAGTCAAATCTGTCAAGTGTAGAACATAAATGTCTTAACACAATAATCAAGTAAATGAAGAGGAAGCTATGTTGATTGATTTGATGTAACCATGTCAGACTGTATAAAAAAAATCAACACATTGTACCTCACATATGCATAAATGTATTCATGATCTATGTGTATATGACTTAATAAAAAAAGAAAAATTGATTCGGACTTGAGAGGTTGTTGTTTGATTCAGTAATTGTTTGTTGAGGACCTTCCCCCATCCCCCAAATACAGTGAGTGGCCATCCAAAAGGCAAACGTCCTCTGCACATTTTCTAAGTCATCATGAGAGGATCCAGTATCCAGCTCTTATTAAGGCTCTGAGTCATCAGTAGTATTTATAAATACGAAAGATAATCGGACAACCAATTATTGGACTTGAAAGCTACTACAGACTTCTGTGTGCCGATTTTTCAAAGAATCACTTGCAAATTTTAAGTACATCCCTAGTGTCACAAAATCTCGGAGCTGGAAGTATCCTCAAGAGGCCACCAGACAGTGGGATGTGGCAAGTGTCCGTACGCAACTAAGTCACCCCAGACAGGACCATTAATGCTCAGCAGTGATCAAGGAGGGACTCCTGAGGGGCCAGAAGCCTGTAGGGATCAAGATGAGATGGTTCCCAGAAGGAAGCAACAAAGATAAGAGGTGGAGCCAGGGCTACAGAATCAAAGTTAACCTCCAAACCTTCAGAGAAATCTGTCCTCTTGGGAATGGGGCAATTTCAAGTCAGCACAACTTCTTTTGAATTTTTATTCATTAACGTCAAGTCTAATTTTAATATTGATTGCTAAGGGTCAAGTTCAGATGCAAAGAGTGTAGGCATGCAAGTAGATACAACTGACGTGTCTATCTTTTCACTGCACACTTTCTCCTGCAGGCGTGTGCCAGATGGAGCAGCAGCAGCTGCCGGAAGTTGTTTATCTACCCTCTTGACCTCTGTGAAGTGTTAAGAGACGGTAAAAATCATGTTTTTAAATTACAGGCATCTCCCTTCAAACGACCATCTTCTTAGAATGAGATGGTTCGACGTCTCTAGGTATTCTTATTAAAAAAATATTTGGGGTGAGTTTCACAGCCAAATATAAAAGTGGTATTTTTCTTGCAGAAATCTTTGAGCAAGCTTCAGGGTCAGTATACAGCTTCTGTGTTGATGGGCTGCCCACTCACGCCTGCAGGGATTACACCAAATGCAAGTGGGATTGATCTATCAACCTAATCACTCAGGAGAAATAATAACAATGTCATTAGCTAAGTTTCCAAAACAACCCAGTTCCTGCTTGAAAGCCAATCCCTCAGAAGCAGGCTAACCCTGGCTTTTGTTATGACATTTGGATGAAGTCACAAAGGTACTTTGGTCTTTCTCTGTCAACGTCAGTGCCCCCTGGGGAACCAGTGTGCTGATATCAAAAGACAAAGGAAAACAAGTCAGGATCCGCAAAGGGAAAGATGCGAATCACCATTATTTTTAAGACATCCAGTTAGTTTCTCATTTGGACCCAGAAATAATGCGAAAATATATTTCTTTTGCCAAAATGTCACCTTGCCACCGAAATCTAAATGTATTCTCACACATCTTTGAATCGTGTTTATTGATTTACCATCTTCTAACCCAATTAAATACTTGTAAACCTGGACAATCACCTTAGGGTATAGATGAGTCTTTGGAACCCTAAGTAAACAACTGACAAGAGATTTTATTTCTCTTTGAGATGGGGGCTCATTTGTTGTGTATGGACAGGTGTGCAGGTGCGTGCACGTGTGTATGGATCTACCAAGAATACCAGGATTGACACGAGAGCTTGCCTTCCAGGAGCTCTTAACCTAGTGGCTTTGTTTTAAAGCTGGTTCATTTGACGTCATTTTCTATTTCTGTTTTTTATCTTTGTTTACATAATAGACAGTGATAGGGTGTAAGATTGAAATTTTTCAGCTTCCACAGCTGGCTCTCTTATTTCCAACCAGTGCACACCCTGCAGTTACCCTTTAAACTCTCTGAGCCTCAGCTTCTCACTGTCATATCAATGTTCAGGAGAGGCCTTTCAAAATAACAACGACTAAGCATCCCGCCACAACCTGTTCAACTGATTTTCCAGCTATAAAAATTGCATAATCAGAGTTTCAAGAAATGACTTAAGCAGCATTAAAAAACATGAAATCATTCCGATATATTTGTAGATACTAAAGAATGAAACAACCATTCAAACATCCAATAAGTATGACCTAGATATCTACTTTATTCTGGCTGTTGTGACAGAAAGTTGCTTCTAAAGGCCCTCCTCACTCACTTCAGAGCCTTGGAGATTCATGATGACCAAGGCTCAGCCATGGTCGTGGAAACACAGCCCAAATGTCTTTCCTAAGACACTCTTGTTAGGGCCCCTGTGAGAGTGTTGATGGAAAAAGTGGTGAGTGTTAATGAAGACAAAAATATGTGTATTATTGGAATGATATATGGACGATGTATGTGGTGTGAGACACATGAATAGTGAGTACGGTGTGATGGTAGGAAAAAAGCCACAGCCTGGCCAAGTTGACACACAAAATTAAGCATCGCAGTCATGACATAAGTTTTCTTTTAAACAAACATATTTTTTACATATAAATGTATTCGTATAAATTAATTTTCTAGTTCCAAGCAGGGACCATGAGAAGTCACACACTTATGTCACTGATGCCATCTTTTATACCAGCCGCAGAGCCAGTCACGAAGCAAAAAAGTAAATTTCTTCACTTAGAGTAACTTTTTTAAGTAGCCGAAAGGCTATCACTTGCTTATTTAATCACATCATGGAAATAACCACCCCCAAAGACCTTGGGACTATTTTTAACTCAAATTCACTTTCAAAGTTGAAACTTGACCACCTTCAAGAATCTTTAAAAGCAAATGGCACTAAAAATCAAAGGTAAAATCTTCAAAAAGCTATTCATTCTCTTTCAGATGTGTAAGTGCTGTTGTTTATAGTGAAACTCCTAAAATTTGTATGCAACATTTTGTGAGTATGTTTATTTTTCTAAGCAGAAGACCATAAGTTTATACAATGTGTTATAACCCCCCCCAAAGAAAGGAGAAAACGTAATAAAAATTTAAGTTGCAAATGGAACATCAGAGAAGGGTTTGTCCATGTGTCATCAGCACTGTTCAGAGTACACAAGTTCTGAATCTGGTCAACTGATCCTTGTTTGGGGTTTGTATTGTAGTTTTGTTTTGTTTTGTTTATTTGTTTGTTTTTGAAAGTCTTGCTTTGTTGCCCAGGCTATGCAACAGTGGTGTCATCATAGTTCACTGAACCTCCAACTCCTGGGCTCAAAAGATCCTCCTGCCTCAGCCTCCCAAGTAGCTGGGACTACAGGTATGCACCACTACCACTGGCCAACTTTTTTTATTTTATGTAGAGATAGAGTCTCACTCTTGCTCAGGCTGGTCTCAAAGTCCTGTCCTCAAGAGAGCCTCCCACCTCAGCCTCCCAAAATGCTAGGATTATAGACATGAGCCACTGTGCCCAGCCTTGTTTGTTTTTAATAAAAGAAGTAGCTATAGTAGTAGTAATTATATAGATAAGAATAATAAACTTTATTATACTTTATAACAACCTATACACATGATTCCCTTCTTTTGCTTTATTTCTGATTGTTATGAGGGTATATACACTTCAGTTACAGTGTGTTTTTGTGTGGAAAAAGTTAGAATTATAGGTGTGTTCTCGGCCCAGATAGTGCACAATATATCAGTGCAACGTGCCCATGAGGTGGGAATCTACCCAGCCCCTCCACCTCCTCCCCCATACTTGAATTTCATTGAGTTTTGTTTCCATAAGAGGTGGTTCCTTTCTTAAGTGATTAGACCCGGGGTGTATGTGTGTGTGTGTGTATATATATATATATCATTATCAATTAATTAACTAGAATTTTGATTTGTATATTGACTTAGTGTGAATTTAGTTGACACAAATCAATCTCCCTTGGTCAGTTCATATACGGGTGGGGGAAAAAATCAAATTTCTGAACGTGAAAAGCATAAAAACCCATACAGATGTGTTTGTGGTTCTCTTATCCTAATTGCTCAAGTTTGACACAGATGGGAGATGTCTGCATATGATAACAGCAGCCTCTTTCCCTCCAAAAAAATTAGTTAGTGAATGGATTATTTCTGTTTTTAACACATTAACTCCTATGTGAGTTCTAAACTGTTTTTCAAGTTTTCATATTACTTTTTACTACTAATTTTCAAATTTTTATATTACCTTTTTATTGAGGCATGTTTTAGGACAATTTTGTTTTCAAAGTTTTTATTCTATTTTCATAATAAAACACTATGGACCCCAAAGGAAAAAAAATGTTTTTTCTAATGTGGTGGTCAATATGTTACAGTGTTTTTCTTTTTATGACTTTAACTTAAAATGTTGACATTATCACCTATCTGCTAGCAAATGTTAGCAGCCCACAAAATAAATAATAATATGGCAAATAAAATTAGTCAACAATACTTAGTTCGATAGCTCATGGCTGTTTTTTCACAGGCAATTGTGGTTTGGGACATGCATTAGTTTGGGCCCGAGGTAGGTGCTGAGCCGTGCTGGAAATCTAATAGGTTGGGGGAAACGCTTATGAAAGACAAAGGAGAGAAGGGGCAGGAGCAGACAGAGCCTCCAAACCCTGTTTCTGGTCTGACCCTTGGGAAAGGGGAGAGAGAAGTAGAAAGGAGTTGGTAGCAAGAGCCTCAGACTGCAGAGAACACTGCAGACATGTTGGTCCAGCTCCAGTACCTGGTCCTGCCAAGTCATTGGCAAGGAGCAGTCTGGAGAGGAGCCTCCAGTCTGGAAAGGAGCCTCCGGCCTGGAGAGGAGCCTGCGGCCTGGAGAGGAGCCTCCGGCCTGGAGAGGAACCTCCGGTCTGGAACGATCTGGCCCCTGAGTGAGCACCCAGGCAGTGACCACAGCTGAGACAGCTAGAGGTGGACAAGGCACTGTGCTCTCAAGGCACATCGTCTCTTAAAGGGGGATCTGAACAACACACTCATCATCATTACAGCAGTTTGGTTTTTCATTTTATGCACGGGGATTTATTTTTCACTACTGAAATTGTTCTGGTCCTATGTTGGACTTAAATATGCCATTCTTTCCTCATATTCCAGAAAGAACACTGTAGTCTACAAAGAAGACCATGATTTCCAGGTGTGTTACCACTTTATTAACGATTTTGAGTCTCATTTCTGATTTGGACCCGGAAGACTTGGACGATAATCCTTGCTTTGGAACAGTCTACCAACATCATCTTGAGCAAGATCCCTGATCTCACTGAACTTCAGGTTCTTCATCTGTAAAGTGGGAACAGCCCTACCCCAGAAGATTGTTTTGAAGATAAGTACAATAGCATATGTGAAAATCTCTGCCATATAGAAAATACTCAGCAAATGTTTTTAAATGGAAAACAGACGTAACAGCTACATGACCTCTTACAAATTTCAGTTTCCTCATCTATAAAATAATCTTACTCTCTACAGCATTGAGTTATGGAAATAAGGCAAACAAAGCATTTATCCCTATACGTGACACACAGTAAGTCCTTAGCAAATATTATAAACTAGAATTTCTTCCTCTAAGAACAATAGTTCATTTTAATTTTGAAATTCAGAGAAGTTAGATGATTTATTATACATTATATTACAATCTTTTTTTTTTTTTTCCTGAGAGGGAGAGAGTTTAACTCTCTTGCCCCAAGCTACAATGCTATGGCCTCAGCCTAGTTCATAACAACCTCAAATTCTTGGGCTCAAGTGATTTTCCTGCCTTGGCCTCCTGAATATCTAAGACTAAAAGTGCCCACCACCCTGGCTAATTTTTTCTATTTTTATTAGTGACAGGGTCTCAATTTGCTTAGGCTGGTCTTGAACTCCTGACCTCAAGAGATCTTGCTGTTTCACCCTCCCAGAGTACTGGGATTATAGGCGTGGGCCACTGCACCCAGCCCATATTACAATCTTAATCTCATAGGAACTGATAACACCTCAATTGTTATCACGTGAAATCTCGTCTATATTATAGTAAGTGTACACAGATACCTCTATTTACCAGAGACGATCACACCCCAGTGCTGTACAGTGATGCTCAGTCTGAGATAACCAGATCACCAGGGAAGCACCTTTACTTCACTGACCATCAGTTTCAAGATTCACTCTTCTGAAAGAAATAGATGCTTTAATTTTTCCATACAGATTTTGACATCTATTACTGATGGGTTATTATTATAATCATTGAAAATAAGGATAACAATGATTATTATCGTCTAAAAGCCCTAATTTCTTTTAGGTATTTTTCTTAATTTTGGAACCTCAGGTGGACATTTTAAATGTAAATTGGATTTATTCTTTTCTCCTCTTCATCTTTCAATTTCACCACCGACAGTTTGTCCCTTGAAACTTCAGAGAGTTAGGGAGAGGAGAATATTGAAGGGAAAAAAGAAAATGGTTTAAAACAAGGAAAGGCTGTACAAATATAAAGAACATAGGGGGCCCATATGTTCTCAAACTACTGGCTAGTGGATAGAAACAGAGCAGGAGATAGCAACGGACCTTCCAAAGGCAGGACTGCAAACTCTCACCGTGACCGCTGAGGACAAGAATTGAAGGACCATCACAGATAAGACAAACTTTTTTTTTCCTTTTTTTAAAATTTATAGTTGGGGATTCCTTGAGGGTACAAGAAGCCAGGTTTCACTGATTGCATTTGTTAGATAAAGTCCCTCTTACAATCTTGTCTTGCCCCCCAAAAGGTGTGGCACACACTGAGACCCCACCCCCCTCCTTCCTTCTTCCTCTCTCTGCTCTCCCTTTCCCCCTCCATGTCATTATTTGTCATTAATTGTCCTCATATCAAAATTGAGAACATAGGATTCATGCTTATCCATTCTTGTGATGCTTTACTAAGAATAATGTGTTCTACTTCCATCCATGTTAATACAAAGGCTGTAAAGTCTCCATTTTTTTAATGGCTGAATAGTATTCCATGGTATACATGATAAGGCAAACTTTTATTCCATACACGTAGTAGGCTAACAGTCCCCAAGTTCACAAACCTAGACCAAACTAGGCTAGTCTCTAGACTCTGGCTGGGAAGCCCTCCTTTCAAATTTGAAAATATAAAGAGAAATCTCATTATGCTCAGTCCTTAAGTTCTGGGGTAAAATTGTCACTCAAATGATGCTTGTTCCTGACAAGCAAATCAATTTGATTACAAGTGCCCTGAAACCGTGGGCTCTTTTCTCCTAGAATCAGCAAGTGGTCACCCTCAGTCAGTAATGATGTTCCGTGCTAATCAACAAGGTCTAATCACAACTACTTACTCAAACATTAGTTGCTTTTAAAATTAGTTATTAATTCATCTAAGCACCAATTGCACCACTGGAACTCAATATCAAATCTCAATTCAAAATCTACTATTCGAAATCTGTATTTTGAAAATTTTTATTCAAATGTATAATTTTCCACCATCACACATCACCAGGAATTCAAAAATATGGACCACCCTTGACAGAGCTATAGGTGTACAGCAGAATCATATTATTAATAATACTAAGCATCAATAGTTTTTTATGACTAAGAAAAAGGACTCAGTTTTCCTTCCAAGCCAAAATCCCTGATATTCAATTTACCTGCCCTCTCTCACAGATACGAAGGCAACTCACAGAAAAGAAGAGGGAACTTTGTCTCCCAGAATAGGCAAAAAAAGGAAAAGAGAAACCAAAACTACAGAGGTTGGTGCAATTTTTGAAAACACAAGCAAATAAGCAAAACTCCTGATAGAAGCCACTTGCTGGATGGAGCCGTAATTAATGCTTTAAAAGACTGTTTATCACCCTTTCATTCCATTTCCAGCATTTTTGTGTGTGTCTATGATGTGCCAAACTCATCTGGCACCAAGCAGGTCTGATCTTACTCTAATTGCAAATGACCCCCCAAAAAATGTCACACCACAAGCAACTAGTGTGGTACCAACTCCAGGCTTGATTCCTCCTAACTGAGCCCCCCATGCGAGCCTCGGATTCCTTCTGCAGCAGGAACACAGAAAATAAATCATTATCTCCCAGTGTCTCAGAAATTTACTCAAGATTTCTGGGGTTTAACCTTTTATCAAACTAATCTAAAACCAAAAAATTAATTAATTAATTGCACTTGACCTTAGACAAAAGGCCAAGAAACGGTTCAAGTGCAAATTGAAGACCTAAACCAGATGGTTCTGTGTCAAATCCAAAGAAGCAAAGAGCAAAATGAAATGTACAAAACTTTTCCTGCCTCTCCATCTCCATGTGGGTTCCTAGCTCGCATAAAATTCCAAGCATGAGCTGCCTAACCGGCTCTTCTAACATGTCCTTACTGAAAAGAAAGAGAGATGGCCTGGTGTACAGTGCACTGATCAGAGAGCAAAGGTTTCAAAGCAACTTTGTTCTGACGCTTGGAATCCTAAATATGAGCACGGGAGGAGATAGGATTCGGGGTGGTCCTGGCTTCCCCTATGTCCCTGTTCACTCTCCCCAGCATTAACATAATCACAGGAGTCGTAAAGCCAGAGAAAAATGTTTGCTATTCTGAAAAGCTCCATTCATCCTGGCATTGCAACAAACCCCAGTAATACGTTTGGTTACCATTTATGAGAAACAGCATAATGCTCTGAGCTAGGACAAGTCATTAAGAAACCACAGAGGACAATGTAAGTGTCAGTTTTCATTTTCAGCCCAATAACCCTCATTCTTGTCATCTTTATTAAGACATCAATTTCATGCTCGGTTCCCTCTGCCTCACGCAAGGAAAAGCAATTCCCAGGAGGAGACTAAAAGAAAAGTGAATTTGATAGGGCATTTGAAGAAGAGATAAAAATGGGTAAATAGCAGGTTCATATTCCCCTAACCCAAAAAATAACTAGGTCGACTCCAAAAAATCTTCCCTTTGAAATCTGTAGCAGAAAAGAACAAGGCAGCCTCTGCCACAAACTTTGCATGACACAGCTTCCAGGGGCCCTCGTGGTTTAGGATTGGTAGAAAAGAGATTAAAACAAAAATAAAGAAAAACATGAATAAATGATTATATTTTAGGAGGAACTTTGTTCGTCTCCATAAAACCACTAATTTCAATAATTGCTATCATAGCTAACATTTAACCAGTGCTTAGTAAATGCCAGGCACCATACTAAGCCCTTCACACTCATCATATTTAATTCTCACAAAAATCCTATGAGGAATGTGCTATTATTATCCCCGTATTACAGATGAGAACACTGAGATACCCTGAGGTGAAGGAGCTTTCACAGGGTCAAGAAACCAGTTAAATTCCAGATTCTAATTCCAAAGCCCTGCTGGTCAGCTCTAGCTTGAGAGAGTTTGGCTTCTTGCCCCAGAGAGATTGTTCCAGTTACTTATCGCTATGTAACAAACAAACCACCCCAAACTTCGTACCTTAAAGCACTAATGTCTCCTGTTCTCTCACGGTTCTGTGGGTTGAGTAAGCTCAGCGAGGCAGGCCTTGGGGTTTCTCATGTGGTGAGAGCCAGATGGCAACTGGACCTTCTCCCGGACTCCCCTGGGCTGGGCTGGCACCTGGCACTGTGCCCAGCATGATGCATTCACACAACTACCAGGGGAGTGGCTGTCTGGGAGCACAGGTAGGGCTGTCCACCAGAGCACCAACACAGGGCTGGTCACCCATGTCACTGGGCTCCGAACAGCGTGGCAACTGGTTCCAAGAGGGAGTATTCTAAGATAGAAGCACCCCGAGGGTAAGTATTCCAAGAAACGCAAGCAGAGGATCTACTCTCAGAAGTCCTGCAGCGTCACCTGTGCAAAGTCTCTTGGTCAATAATGAGCCACAGGTGCAGCCAGATTCAAGGGCATGAATTCCAGGAGGTGAGGGGTTGACCCCAGCAGTCCCCATAGCTCCATATAAAGGAGCACGGAGTCACAGGGAGCAGCAGAATTTGGGGGCAGATGAACGGCTTTCGGGTGAAGGGAGATGAGCCCCCCCATTTACACTAGAATTACCCCATTCCCAGAGAAAACGTTGGAAACGTGGATTCCTGGTGAGAGCAAAAGGAGATACAGCTGCCCTCTCTAAGGCGGTTCCCTCTCAATAAAGAGGTCCAAATCCCCAGAATTTAACCACTTCACCTGTACAGAGAAGACAACACAGCAGTGGAAAGATCCAGATAAAACCAGACCCAATCAGAGGACAGTCAGGGGTTCCTTCCCACCACTAGCTCAAGCCCAGGAGACTGAAGTATCGCTCCTCCCTCCCTTCTCCCGACACCAACATAAGAACAGCCCAATAGTTCTCAAGCATGGCCCTCCAGGGGGGTGTTTGGAAAAGGGGGTAGGGTTGTCACAAAGATCAAAGGGCATGCTGGGAAATTGAGTTGGGCTAGAAGGAAAAAAATAGTAAGTATTTGGAAATGTGCAGAATGGTTCCACCGTAAGCATTGTCCCACCCCAAATGACAATAGTACCCCCCCCCCCCACTACACACTGATAGGGCCAGACACAGTGGCTCACACCTATAATCCTCACATTCTGGGAAGCTGAGGCTGGAGGATCCCTTAGCTCAGGCATTCAAGACCAGTTTGAGCAAGAGTGAGACTTTGTCTCTACTAAAAAGAAAACAATTAGCCAGGCACAGTGGCATGCACCTGCAGTCCCAGCTAGTTGGGAGGCTGAGGCAGGAGGATTGCTCAAGCCCAGGAGTTTGAGGTTGCTGTGAGCTAGGCTGAACATGGCACTGTAGCCTGGAGCAAGAGAGTGAGACTGTGTCAAAAAGAAAAAGAACACAGCAGCAGCCCCAGGAGAGGGAGGAGGTGCACATCTCAGGGCAGACTCTCCCCCCTACCCCCCACCCCTGTCATCCCACACCCACTCGACACCGCCTGTCACTGCCCTCTCTCTCCCAAGGTCCCAGAGTGCAGGAACAGGGGACAGACAGTTCACACACTGCAATCCCAGGTCTTCCGGCCTCAAGTCGAACTGCCCTGAAAGGGAGAAGATTAGACTTAAACTGAGTCTGAAATCACACTTTAAACCAAAATAGACTGAAATCCCTCTAACTGAAATAGAGTAAAAAGTTATGGAATCTGCCCAAGATATCAGAGAGTGGGAAATGGGGATGCAACTGAAAGCCGTAGAAATCAATAATTGGAAAAGTTATAAATATTTCATGTTCGCCCCCCTGCTTAGTTAAAACTCCTCCATAAAGGGGTATAGGGTCACGGTTTTCAAACATGCCAAGGAAGGAAGGTCACCAGGAATGTTTCTGTATGCCTCACTGACCAGTGCAGATAAGCAAACAGCTCACCCGGCTGGGAGACATTACATCCTGTTTCCACGCAGGCCCTGGGTGGAGCCCCCGGGCTGCCATCTGGGGTCGAAGGGGTCGGTGGGAAGCTCATCGGAAGCCCAGTGGGGTGCTGGCCCCAGCCACAGTTGCTGCCTCCCTGCTAATGGATAAGTAAGAATCAGGAGATGGGTTTTCTCTCCCCCTGCCACCAGCAGGTGTGTGATGGCAGAGCCCACGGCCACATGACCCAAGAGGGAAAAACACCCAGGTCAGAGCAAGCTGGGCTGGGATGAGCAGGCCTGAGCAGAATGTGCCTCGGACACACATCTGGGTTTTCCCTGAGCTTCCATCAGCTCAGGGCTGTCTCAGCTCAGTGAAATGTATCACTGGAATCCCATCCTCCTCAGTATCTGTCCTGTCTCTTCCTCCAGTCCCTTCATCCACACTTGGAGAAACAAATAACTAGGAAGTGCCCCTGTCAACACCACATCAAAAATACCCACCAAACAAAAAAATCAACTTATACAGACTTTTGGAGAACCATCTGACAATACCTATTAATTTTGAAATGTGCATATTCTTTGGCCCAGCAATTCTTCGAACACAGATGTCTACAACAGCTTTATTCGTAATTGCCAAAACTCAGAAGCAGCCAAGATGTCCTTTAGTAGGTGAATGGATGAACAAACCATGGTACATCTGGACCATGCAACCATAGTCAGTGCTGAAAAGGAATGAGCTAGCAGGCCATGAGAAGACCCCTTAAACTAGCAGTCTCAACCTGCGGGTCACAACCCTTCTGGAGCTCGAATGACCCTTCCACAGGGGTCGCCTAAGACCATCCTGCATATCAGATATTTACATTATGATTCATAGCAGTAGCAAAATTACAGTTATGATGTAGCAACGAATATAATTTTATGGTTGGGGGTCACCACAACATGAGGAACTGTATTAAAGGGTCACAGCATTAGGAAGGTTGAGAACCACTGCCTTAAACACATAGTACACTACTAAGAGAAAAAATGCCAGTCTCAAAAGGCTACTCGCTACATAAGTTCGACTACATGCCATTCTGAAAAAGACAAAACCGTGGAGACAATATAAAAATTAAAGATTGGTAGGGAGAGAGAAAGGAAAAGTAGCCGACAGGGAATTTTTAGGGCACTGAAGATAAAGGATATGATTCTAGAATGGTGAATACCTGACAGTCATTAGACTTTTGTCCAAACCTCATAGAATGTACAGCACCAGGAGTGGATCCTAATGTGGGTGATGGTATTTGTGTCAGAGTGAGTTCATCCATTGTAGCAACTGTGGTACATTGTGGTAGGGATGCTAGTAATAGGTAAAACATATGGGAAATCTCTGCACTTTCCACTCAATTCTGCTATGAATCTAAAACTGCTCTTTTAAAAGTCTAAAAAACTACTTAACAGGTTCAGTGCCCATAGCTCAGCAGTTAGGGCACCAGCCACCTACACTGAGGCAGGTAGGTTCCAACCCAGCCCAGGCCTGCTAAACGACAACTGCAACAACAACAAAAAAATAGCCGAGCCTTGTGGCAGATGCCTGTAGTCCCAGCTACTTGGGAGGCTGAGGCAAGAGAATCACTTAAGCCCAAGAATCTAAGGTTGCTGTGAGCTGTGGTGCCACAGCACTCTACAAAGAGTGACATAGTGAAACTCTGTCTCAATTAAAAAAAAAAAAACTTAACAAGAAGTTTCAATTGGCTTGGAGTTTTTGGCAAAATCTATGAAGGTTTTTGACAGCACTGACCACCCTCTGACCCAGCAATTTTCTCGGCATTTCTCCTGTAGCGAGTCACTCTTACCTGTATTCCCAGCGCCTGCAGCAGGTATACACTAAAAATGCTTCATGAATATGCAATGGCGAAAGACAGACTGGCAAATGTTATGATGTCATCTAGCTTTATAAAAATCACAAATTTCATTTTTTTCTGCTACTTAGAACAACGTTAAGCCTTTCTGGCTGGCAGCACATTACTGGAGGTGCGGAGCTGGCATGTCCCTGTGCAAGGCCCCTTGGCCACCCTACTGTGCTGTGTTGAGCTTCATTTTCCCCTTCAGATCCTGCAGATCCCACTTCCGTTTCCTGCCTCTCCTAATGTTTACTATGTACGTCCTTGTGCCTGTGCAGTATTGAAAGGTAAATAGTTCCTATGTATGTTCTTATTTTACCTAAGTATTATTGTGTATAATTTCTTTTCCTTTTTTTTTGAGACAAAGTCTCACTATGTCACCCTGGACAGAGTGCCATTGCCTCATCATAGCTAACATTCTTTTCTTTTCTTTTTTGAGACAGAGTCTCACTATGTCACCCTCAATAGAGCACTGTGGCATCAAAGCTCACAGCAACCTCAACTTCTTGGGCTTAAGCAATTTTCTTGCCTCAGCCTTCCAAGAAGCTGGGACTACTGGTGCCCACCACAGCACCTATCTATTTTGTTGTTGCTGTTGTCGTAGTTGTCATTGTTGTTTAGCTGGCCCAAGCTGGGTACAAACGTGGCAGCCTTGGCTGTATGTGGCCAATGCCCTAACCACTGAGCTATGAGCGCCAAGTCAACCTTAAATTCTCAGGCTTGAGCAATCCTCTTGTCTCAGCCTCCCAAGTAGCTGGGATTACAGGCACTTGTCATTACACCTAGCTAATTTTTCTGTTTTTAATACAGACAGGGTTTCACTCTTACATAGGCCAATCTTGAACTCCTAAGCTCAAGCAATCCGGGGAGGACCACCGTGACTGCACGTAGCCACAGCTTGGCAAAGAAAGAAAATTAATTGGAGTTGAATATGGGGATCAAAAAAATGTCTTGTTTTGTTTTTTACACAAAGAAAATTCGCAGCAGCCATCAGCCAAGAGGGTATAGGACTCAATAGTTAAAATGCCCTGCCTGCTGCCCATTAGAGGAATAATGCTGAGGTGCCTTTTACAGAGTTCTTCAGAACACCCCCAGGGGGCTGCATCCCATCTGTCCACCGCAGCAACCAGCTCAATGTTATGCCTTCATTGAATTTTCTTCCCTCCCTTCTCGGCCTCTGCACTCCTCTCTGTGCTTTCTAGTATCCCCACAACCACCTGTGCTCAGCTACGCTCCGCAGACTCTGCCTCTGGAGACACCCACCAAGGTTTAACATCAGCTGGAGAAACAGTGGGGACTTTCATTCCTGTTAATATGACACCACTTTATTATCAGGCTGATATGACCTGAAATGTGTGGAATTGTCTTCAGCCTTACCTGGGACACGTGACTGGTTTCCAACTCCTCTTCTACCACCAGTAGAATTAATTGTTTTTTCTTCTGTGATCCGTTAGCAGCTTGTACAAGGTTTTACTACATTGCTTTAATATCAGAACACAATTATCTGTTAAAAATCTAGTTCATGAAAACTATGTTTCAATTTTGTATCCCCACTGCCCAACCCACCACCTATGGTATGGTTTGTGTTCAATAAGTATGAGTGAATTAATAAATTCCAAAAGACAGTTATTCCCTCTCCCTCCTGGACTCTTAAAATGATAGGGAAAAGCATACAAATGATACAAACTCATGAAAACCAAAGAATACTTCTGGCATCATGAGTGCCCAAGAGAGTGCAGTGAATTTCTAGAAGATGGAAAATACATGAAAGTCTGGTAAATGGCAAAGGTGATATTTGAATTTATGCATCAGCGGGGATGGGAGTAGCTAGCCAGCTAGCAGAATTTTAAAGAGATTCTGGAAAGAAAGATGGCAGATGTCAAGGAGATGGAAGTGATAATTAAAATGGGATCTAACTAAAGGGCTACACAGAACAAGAACAGCCCACTCTTTCACTGCTCCTTCACAAATAACTGCCTGTGGATAGGCACTTAACCCAGGCAAAAGTCAGAGGGCTCTTCTCTAAGGAAACTGGACAAATTGTCAGGTGAGAATTAAGGTGACTAAGTATCAGTGCTCCTGATACTGAAAAACGTCCTCCCCAAATCTGACATCTACCATCCTGTGTAGTCCAGCTGTCCAGAAACTCATGCAAAAGCACAGCACGCCAGTTAAGAAGCCACACTAGGCTGGGCACTGTGGCTCATCCCTGTAATCCCAGAACTCTGGGAGGCCAAGGCAGGTAGAGTGCTGGAGCTCAGAAGTTCAAGATCAGCCTGAGCAAGAATGAGACCCCATCTCTACTAAAAATAGAAAAAGTAGGTGGGCATGGTGACAGGTACCTACAGGCCCAGCTACTGGGGAGGATTAGGCAGCATCATCACTTAAACCCAATAATTTGAGGTTGCTGTGAGCTAGGCTGAGGCCACAGCATTCTACCCAGGGTACAGAGCTAAAAAAAAAAAAAAAGTCACACTAACATAAAAGGAGCTCCAGAAAGCCTTTCTGATGACATGTGTGAGAGAAGCCTGAAACACAAAAATAAAATATTAAGACAGAGACAGAGAGAGAAAAATAAAACATGAAAGAGGAGGAAGTGAAGGAGGAGGGAGGAGAGAAAGAGGAGGAGGAGGGAGGGGAGACAGAGGAGGAGGGAGGAGAGACAGAGGAGGAGGGAGGAGAGACAGAACATGCGGGAGGGGAGAAAGAGGAGGAGGGAGGAGAGACAGAGGAGGAGGAGGGAGGGGAGACAGAGGAGGAGGGAGGAGAGACAGAGGAGGAGGGAGGAGAGACAGAGGAGGAGGGAGGAGAGACAGAGGAGGAGGGAGGGGAGACAGAGGAGGAGGGAGGAGAGAAAGAGGAGGAGGGAGAAGAGACAGAGGAGGAGGGAGGGGAGACAGAGGAGGAAGGAGGAGAGACAGAGGAGGAGGGAGGAGAGAAAGAGGAGGAGGGAGGGGAGAAAGAGGAGGAACGGGAGGGGAAGAGACCATTTTTTAAATTTTGCCATTTTTTCCAATTTTAGTAAATGCTGTATCCTTAAAACAAGAACAAGATGATAATTTTTTTTAAATGGTCTTAGTTGTTTGTACCCTCACAGTAACCCAAAATTTTTTTTAAAAAATTAAAGAAAGTATAATCAATAAATGGTAGAATCCAGGGTTAAAAATATAATTACCAATATAAACGCCTTAATAAGGCCAGGTGCCCTAGCTCACACCTGTAATCCTAGCACTCTGGGAGGCTGAGGTGGGAGGATTGCTTGAGCTCACCAATTTGAGACCAGCCTAAGCCAGAGCAAGACCCTATCTCTAAAAATAGCCAGGTGTTGTGGTAGGTGCCTATAGTCCCAGCTACCTGGGAGGCTGAGGCAAGAGGATCACTTGAGCCCAGGAGTTTGAGCTTGCTGTGAGCTATGATGCCACTGCACTCTACCAAAGGTGACAAAGTGAGACTCTGTCTCCAAAAAATATTAAAAAATAAAATAAAAAGCTTAACAAAAGAGTTGATAAAAGTTGAAAAATCCTCAGAAGTTAGAGAAATATACACTCTCACTCATACACACAACACACAAACATACAAGAAAACAGAAGACATGAAGTTCAGGCAAGAATGCCCAATATCCAACTAGTACAAGTTCAAGGGGGAAATGACAGAGAATACAAAGGGAAGAAAATTGTTAAAGAAATAATTGAAGAGAATCTCCTATACATCAAGTAAGATGCAAGTCTTTAGAATGCAAGGGATACTATGTTCTGAGCAGGATGGATTTTTAAAAGACTGCCAACTAGACACAAGCACATAAAATTTTAGAACAGAAAGATAAAAAATGTATATATAAAAATGTCAGAAAGAAAAGTCTGGTCATCTATGCAGGGGTCCTCAAACTTTTTAAACAGGGGACCAGTTCACTGTCCCTTAGACTGTTGGAGGGGTGGACTGCGGCCCCAGGACAAGTTGGCTGCTAAGCAGGACAGGTAGCGGCACCAAAAACACCTGGCAGGCCAGATAAATGTCCTAGGCCGGCCACATGTGGCCCAAGGGCCATAGTTTGAGGACACCTGAAAGGAATGAGAATCAAACCAGCATCAGATTTCTAATCAGTGATGGTAGATTCTAGAAAACAGTTCAGTAAATTGTTAAAAAATTTTTTATATATAGGAATTTGGTTATACTTAAATTTATTTAAGGTTAATAAGCATAATGTGATGATAAGGTAATAAAATTATCTAAAGTTGGGCAGTGTCTGTGGCTCCAAGGAGTATGTGCCAGCCCCATATGCTGGAGGTGGCAGGTTCAAACACAGCCCTGGCCAAAAATTGCAAAAAAAAAAAATTATCTAAAGTCAATATACATGATTCTCTTTTTTCTAGCTTCATTGAGGCATAATTGATAAATAAAAAATGTACACATTTAAGATGTGCAGTTTGATGTTTTGATGAACATATACACTGTGAAATAACCACAGTGAAACAAATTAACATGCTCATCACCACACACAGTTGTCATTTTGATTTTTATGATGAGAATATTTAAGCTCCGTCCTCTTAGCAAATTGCAAGTGTACAACACAGTGTCACTGACTGCAGTCACCATGCAGGACACTAGATCTCCAGACTTACTCATTGTGAACAACTGAATCTTTACTTTGACCAACATGTCCCATTTCCCCAACCCTTTTGCCCCTGGCAGCCTTTTATCAGTTCAAATGGTATAGATTCCACAGACAAGGCCACGCTGTATTTGTCTTTCTCTGTTTGGCTTATTTCATGTAACATAATGGCCCTCCACAGGCCCTCCAGGTCTGTCCATGTTGTCACAAATGGCAGGATTTTGTTTCTTTTCTAAGCCCAAATAATATCTCATTGTGTGTGTGTTTAGTTTTTTTTATCTATTCATTCGTCAACAGACATTTAGATCGTTTCCATATTCTGGCTATTACGAATATAGCTGCAATAGACATAGGAGTACAGGTATCTCTTCCAGATACTGATTGCATTTCCTTTGGAGATATATATATAAATATACACCCACACACACACTATATATATATGTGTATGTGTATATGTATACATATATATAAATACACATATACAGAGAAATGGGATTACTAGATCATATGGTAGTTCTATTTTTAAAATTTTGGAGGAATCTTCATATTGTTTTCCAGAACAATTTTCTTCCCTTTGTATTCTCTGTCTTTTTCCCCCTTGAACTTATTGAACATTCTTGCTTGAACTTCAAGTCTTCTGTTTTCTTGTATGTTTGGGTCTTGTGTGTATGAGTGAGAGTGTGTCTTTCTCTAACTTCATAATAGTTGTAATGATTTACATTCCCATCGACAAGGGTTGCCTCTTATCTACATCTTTACTGATACCTACCTTTTTACCTTTTTCATAATGGCCAGGGCCATTATATAGGAGTGGAGTGATACTCGTACTCTGTCTAGCTTTGGTGTGCGTTTCTCTGATGATTAGTGATGTCGAGCACCTTTTCATAGACCTGTTAACCACTTATATGTCTTCCTTGAAGAAATGCCTATTCAAGTCCTTTGCTCATTTTTTAACTGAATTATTCATGTTTTTACTATTGAGTTGTTTGAGTTCCTTATGTATTTTTTTTATTAAATCATAGCTGTGTACATTAATGTAATTATGGGGTACAATGTGCTGGTTTTATACACAACTTGAAATATTTTCATCAAACTTGTTAACATAGCCTTCACCCCTTATGTATTTTGAATACTAAATCTTTATCAAACATATGGTTGGCAAATATTTTCTCCAAATCAAAAGGTTGTCTCTTTGCTTTATTTCCATTGCTATGTAGAAGCTTTTTAATTGGATGCAATTCCACTTGTTTATTTTTACTTTTGTTGCTTGTGCTTTTGGGGTCATAGCCAAAAATATTGTTGCCAGATGAATGCCATGGAGCAGGGGTCCTCAAACTTTTTAAACAGGGAGCCAGTTCACTGTCCCTCAAACCGTTGGTAGGCCAGACTATAGTTTAAAAGGACAGGCAGAAGCAGCAAAAACACCAGGCAGGCCGAATAAATGTCCTGGGCAGGCCTCATGTGGCCCGCGGGCCGTAGTTTGAGGATTTCTGTCCTGGAGCTTTTCTTTTTTTTTTTTTTTTTTGGCTGGGGCTGGGTTTGAACCTGCCACCTCTGGCATATGGAGATGGCGCCCTACCCTTTTGAGCCACAGGCACTGCCTGGAGCTTTTCCTCTAAGCTGCCTTCTGGCAGTTTTACTGTTTCAGGTCTTTAATCCATTTTGAGTAGATTTTAGTATATAGTGTGAAATAAGGGTTTAAATTCTTCCTTCTGATATTGATATCCAGTTTCTTAGCATCATTTATTGAAGAGATTAACAAAGTTAAAGGAGCAGGGAGGCTAAAGCCTGGGGCCCAATCCCCACCCCAGCGTGTCCAGGCTGTGGCACACGGAGTCAAAATTGTGCTCCATCTTTAAGATTCAGTGTCTGTCTTGCTGGGTCTGACATAGAACCATTTACTTCTTGTTTTTTTGCTAATTTCTCCCTTTTGTTGTTGTTGTTTTTTTTTTTTGAGACGGAGCCTCAAGCTATCCCCCTGGGTAGAGTGCCATGGCATCACAGCTCATAGCAACCTCCAACTCCTGGGCTCAAGCAAGTCTCCTGCCTCAGCCTCCCAAGGAGCTGGGACCACAGGCGCCCACCACAACGCCAGGCCAATTTTTGGTTGCAGCCATCACTGTTGTTTGGCGGGTCCGGGCTGGGGATTCGACCCCGCCACCTTAGGTGTACGTGGCTAGTGCCTTAGCCGATTGAGCCACAGGTGCCGAGCCAACAGCTAATTTCTTTTATCTGGTGGTTATTGTTTGAAATAGCTTTACTATTTTTTAAAAAAGGAACATTATTACATTACATGTTAGCTCAGGCTATATGAAAGATGATTTATGTTTTGAGAACTAGATATTCTCCATAGTAAGCATAAATGTATAAACAATATTGCATCAACAGTATATGTTTTCTAGGATTCTTTCTAATTTTCTCTCATTCTACTTAGTCAAAATGTAGGAAGACCATGTGTGTTGTTCAACACTATTTGTATGACATTGTTGAGAAATGTAATCTTATAATGATTATAGAAAGAGAAGTCCTACTAATAATACAGGGAACATGCTTCAAAAGTAATGTTCACACAGTAGGAGACAGTTTCCTTCTTTGATAAATTACATTCTGTGCCCCTACAGTAACTGTAGATTAAATCACAAAGGGATCTTGCCTTCCTCTATACAGTTTTAGGCCACCACTAATATTCCTCAAGATGTCTTCCCTGCTTTAATTAATAAACATTTCTTTTAGAGACCATCATATATCAACACCTCTAGTTTTTAGTGCTATTGAAAATTTGTATCACTTTATTTGAATTTTTTAAATGTGAAGTCAGGTACTAGGATGTTTAATTTTTACATGCTAACTTCACTTAATCCTTAAATGCCCAGATATTTGGTCAAACATTATTCTGATTGTTTCCCTGAAAGCATTTGTAAATGAGTTTTACATTTAAATTGAGAGACTGAGTTAAGATTTCCCTCCATTGATGTGAATAGGTCTCATTCAGTCAGATGAAGGTTTGAATTGAACCAAGACCTGACTCTTCCTCTGTCTGACTGCGTTTGACCTGGAATATTAGTTTTACATCTGCCTTGGAGCTCAACCTGAAATACTGTCTCTTCATGGGTCTCAAGCCTTATGACTGAAGATCTTGGAACTTGTCAGCCTCTGTAATCACATAATCATGTAAGATTTTGATAAATCTCTCTATATGTGTATACACATGCACACATCATACTTATTTTATTTCTTTGGAGAACTCTGACTAATACGGGCATTATCTTTAGAGTCTCACAGACTGAAATTTTCATTTTTCAGCAACATTTGACAACTTAGATAAATGGTAAGATGCTGAAATTCCCTTGAGGAGCTGGCAGATAAAAAACTATTAATGTTGTCTTGAAAACAAAATCATCTAGCAATGAGAGAATTATTCCTAGAAAAAAAGTCTGTGGTGAGAAGTACACAAAGAAAGGAGTGGGGGGTGTAGGAGGAACACCAGGCCTGCTGAATCAGGAAGCTTGGAGGGCCCATAAGGATGTGGGTGTGAGGTAACCTAGGTAACCTGTAATCAATAAAAAGAGACAATCAATGACCAATAGTAAAGGACAATGTTGCCTGGAGGTGCAGAGAGGCCAACAGAGACTTGCAGTCAGTTTCAAATGGAGAGGGTATTTATACCCCTGCAGGCCTCTGTGGCTCTGTCTCTCTCTCCACTGAGGGAGACCCACTTCCAACTCTCCTTGGAAGTGCTGGAAACTTTCTCTTTGTTTTCTTAAATACATTCTTTACCTTACAAAGGAGGCAAACAATGTAACCTAATCATATGTACCTTCTCATTAATCCTAAAGAAATAAAAAAATGAGAATAAAATAGGGAAATAAATTGTTTTTAAAAACGAGCAAAGCTTATAGGGTAAATTTGTAATTATAATTGCCTCAAAAACTCTTTATAGAAAAAAGGGTTTGTTTTTTTTTAAAAATATAGAGTTAAGAATATATTTCTTATACTCTACTTTAAAAAAAACTGCAGGAAAAAAAACTGTAAGGAAAAAGTTCACTAATATTCTCTTACTCTCTCTGATAGCCAGGATCATCTTTCTTATAATTGTAAAATTCATGCTCAATTCTATCTAAATAGAATTGCAAACTACAATGCAAATGTAGTAAGAAAATATGATAAAAATACAGACACAATGTCCCTATAGTAGTTTATTTCTAAACACAACATTTCTAAGCTACTTAACTAATTAAATCTTAACTTCCCTTTTCATATATATACAGTGTGTGTATGTGTGTAAATATGTTTATTTATATAATTTTTCTATAGAAACAACTTTACTTGAGTTATTTTTCTCTTGGCTCTGATAGTCTCTTATTCACTTATGATATGGGCAATGGGAATTACAAAGGTATTCAGTTTCCAATTTCAAAAAGTAGCCAATCTGGAAAGAAAAGGCATATACATATATGAATGAATATTGAATGCTTGTATATGTATGAATATATATGTAAATGTATATGTGTGTGTATTTTATATATACCTCCAAAGCCTTACATAATAACAATACAACTTGGTATTTTTTGTAATGTTATAATGTGTGATACTGTTAATAGATACAAAACAAAAATTTATTTTGGAAAGTAGAAGAGAGTACATGATTTCTTGTTTTCCCTTTCTCAGTGTTTAGTTAAGACATTTTCCCGACCCCCCCATCCCAGAAAACGTTATATTAACAAAGAAAACTAAGCAGTAATTTATTAATGTTTTCTATATGCATCAGGAGGAAGAAGCCTCAGTTCTAAAGTGTTTCTCCCTCAAGATTGTGGCTTAGGCCCCTTGCTTAAGTAGTATTTTAACAAAGAGCCACATATTCTATATAGGGACAATGCAAAAAAGAGCGTATGGTCAGGCTTCTAAAGTACCGCGGAGAAAGATGGAAAAGTAAATGTGTGGGAAGAATAAAGTCTGTCCCGAGATGTCCAGTACAGCTTTCACTGTACTCTGTTGCTGAGCAGCCAAGCGACAGTTGTGAAGGGCCCATCTTTAGTAGGGAAAGGCAGAGACAAGGGTCAAATTATGCTGTTGCATTTTAACCTTTCCAGAGCAATAATCCCTAGAAAAATATTTTGGTTATATTCAGGGGTATTCAAAAACATTTTTTAAAAATCTTATATAAATAGTTGGGATTTATCAAATATTGAGAAATACATGTAATTTTAAGCAATTTTTTCATCTGCACCTAAATATGTGTGTGTCTATTTCCTTTTATAACACAGATTATTTTTATTGTGACTAAGATAGAATCCTATAATTGCTAAAATTATGAAACATATGCTTTAGGGCCTAGTCAATAACTTTGGTATAGTAAAACTTAGCCTAATAGTTGAATTCATCCCTAGGTTATTGAATGATATTTGGAATCTAATCTCAACTAAATCAGAGATATTCATACCTCTTTGTTTGATAACCTGAGAAATTCTTAGAAAGATACAGGTTCATAGAATCTATCCTATGAAATTAGAATTTAGGGGCCATGTATTGGCCTAGAAATCTGCATGTTAATTATTTTCCTGCCCACCCAATGGATTCTGACAAAGGTGGCTAGCAGAGAACTTCCTGAACAACACCACCCTGTATTGTCAGGTAAGAGCAGGGTTCTGGCTACTATAGTACTGTCATATCTCCCGTAATTTTCACAGTATTTTTTCTAAGGAAAAAAAGATGTGGCTATTTTATAGAGAAGCTTAGTTCATTAATTAGGAGTTTATGCAGCAATTTAGAAATTCTCATTTATTTATGAAATTATAATGTTTATTATGTTAATTTGGATTAAATTTTAGGAATCCAGCAATAAGGAAGACAAGTTCTCTAACTACCAGAAACATTATCATAAGAATATGGTAAATGTATCCATTAAGGTAAGTCATTGAAAGTAGGGAACTCAGAAAATGTCCCCATTTTTCGTGACAGTGTGAGATAGAAGGCATTCTATAGTAGGCTATGACTTTGTTGAATCTGCAAGAAGAAGGTGGCAGCACTGTGTCAGGGGAACTGATGGAAGGTGCTCCTATGAAAGACAGAAGCAAAGACAAAGGCAGAGAGAGATGCAACATCATCATTTGTGGAGGAACCACAAACAGGCAGAGAAGAAATGCATTGGTCTGAAGGAGGGCAGCACACAGAGGCACGCGACAGATAATGCAAGTAGACAGAGATGTGGAGACTAGATCAACACAAGGCGGGGCAGATTACAAAACCAAGCTGCATGCTTTCTTTGAATATTCTGTGGGCACTCAAATCTGTGGGAGAAATCTTTTGTATTCTAATAAAAATTGTAGTTCTGGTGGCAAAGGTACAACATACAGCAGCGACCCCGCTATGCATTAATTTTTGTTTTTTTAATTCGAGTCTACTCCCGAGAGAAAAAATAAGGCAGATGACCAAGTCCATCACTTTGTCACCTGGACTGTTAGGTTAAAAGACCAGTGTTATGTGATTGGAAGGAAAGGCTATCTTTGAAATGCCTTCAGCAGAAGGTTCCCCACTAAGGATTGCCACAGAACACCCAGATCTGAGGATTTGTAAAGCGTGGCTCCTTAGAGACGTTAATACAGACTATAACTCTCTCGTGTAAAAAGTGGAGTTGTTTGAAACTCACATGCTCCTTCTGTCTTTCTGGGAGACCATTACCTATTGTTCTAGAGAAGAAAGTACATTTTTGTTGTAAGATAAGCAACCTGGGGGCTACCTTTGACATCTGAACTTCTCTCTGCTTCATCTGAGCCTATTGATTGCCTGCACACCTAAAATTGTTAATAAAGCTTGAGATTAGGTAAGATATTTGATTTGTATTAATATGATCTGACAGTTCAATTATCTGTGTTAGTCTAAACTCTAGTTAGCAAAATTAATATAGAAAAATACAATAATTGTTTTGGGAAAGAAAAGTGAGACATATGAGGTCAAACAAAGAAGTTTGTGAACTCATCCTAAAAAGGGTACTACATAATTGCTAATATCACTATGGTCACATTCAAAGTACTCTCTTTGGGAAACTGTGTGCCTATGCCAGTGCCTAGTCCACCTTTCAAAGCAATTTTGGAACACTTTTTCTGGAATGATTATCAAAGCTGTCATGATATGAGATCGAACAATTAAGTGTGCAAAAGTGCTTTGAGGGGTGGACTAGGTACTAGCATCAGGCATAGCTTCCCACAGGGAGTACTTTGAAAGCAACCATAGTGATATTCAGCAATAACATATATAGCAGCTCTTCTAGGATATATTCATAAATTTAACTGTCTAACTTTGTATGCTTAGAAAAATAAAACGCTGATGGAGGGGCTAGATAATATTTACTATTTTATCTTCATAAAAATGAGATAAACTGAGAACTTTTGGAGGGAGGGGGCAAAGCAATGACAGAACCATTTATGATTTATGTCACATTACTCATGACAAAATTCCTTTTACAACTCACAACTAGACATGTTACATTAAAAAGAAGTAAATATTAAATAGGATTTATAGCTAACTTAATTTGTGAAGAGGAAGAACTCGAGGGTGGTGGGCTTAAAGGGTGGAATAACAAAGCATGAAGTCACTTTTGCAGTGGGAAGTTGATTCTGGAACTAACAAATAAAACTTAGAATTCTGAGTTTTCTTTACTGCACACTTGTGACAGCTCTCACAAAACTGGTCAGCAATTACAAATAAACTACATGATTTATCCATCCACTTTTTCTCACATAGTTTGTATAATAGCCATAGCTTTATAGGCAGAATCACAGAAGGGGGATAACATTAAGCTCACTCTGTTGCTGTAGTGACTTTTTGTGAGCCAGCTTTCATGCCTGGCAATTATGGCTGCCTGCTTCATTGATTGTTCTCGCTGACCTTTATTGCTTCCAGAGGGGATAGGATGCATCCAGAGGGGATAAACAGAATGTACATGGTTTGGTATTGTGTTTAAAATGTGATTAAGGAGAGAGAAGAATTAAAGCTTCTAATACTTGTGGACTGAAGTTTTATATGCCACAGAAAATATTGCTGAATGCAGGCAAAAGCTCTTCGGAGGCTAAATCATGGAGTTGTTGTGACAAGAAAGATAAAAAACAGAAAAGAAAGAAAATAAAAAAGAACTGATAGATGGATGTTGTGTAAATCCAGAAAGTTAACATCAAGATCTTAAAAAATCAATTCTCTGTTCTATTAAGACTTAGTGGAATTCTCTAGATACGGAGATAATGTGATGGAAAGTCCCCATTCTTAGCAAGATGAGATACATTCAATTCTGTTCTGACTGAAAATAGATCACAGGTAAAGGAAAGCTGTGCATCAGTAAATAAAATGGAAAATAAGAGCAGGGCTAAGAGGACACTGATTTTCCGAACCTTTTGGCTATTCCTATAAGTACATGATAGGAAAAGTATAACACAAAGCTTCAAGATACAGTGTGTATATATATATATAAATAAAAGGTAAGAGGTGTTAACGTTAACCACCAATACTTTTCACTGGGAGAAGCAGTTAATGAAATTCCATTTGTACAAAATACACCAATGTCCAAACTGACATTTTCTGTTATATTAATTTTTACAAGGAGACATCTATTTATGAAGGAAGTGAATCAAGCAGAGAACTTTCAGATAATACACGCAACCTGGAAAACAATTTGATTTCAAAATTCTTCTCATTTTATCTATTTGCCAGAAAGACTCATTGATCTATGGAGATAAGATTTTTTTTTTCTGACATCAACCAATCAACCTAGATTTTAAACAAATTGAAAGGTTGTATTTAATCAATGGCATACATGTGTCTATATACACATATAAATGGGCAAATATTTAAAATTCCATTTTAGAAATAAATGAATATAATGGTACCATTTTATCATATGAAGTTAATTATTGAATTATTGTTTTCTAAGCATTCATTGTCTTTGAGCTTTAAGGTAACATGACTCTCCCATCCTCTTTCCTTCTCTTTTATTCTTTTTAAAACACTACATCTACATTACTATTCCAAAACACCAGTATTTAGTCCAATGATCTTTACTTCTAAGAAAATAAAATTTAAAGATATGAAATTTTTTTTAAATTTTGTCGCAGTAAATAAATGACAGAGTCAAGTGTAACTGAATATTTAAGAGTAACTAGAATGATTAATATTTAATTATTTGGAAAGAAAGAAGGCTCTTTTTCATTACAATTTTTTCAAACTATATAATCATCCATAGGAGAAAAAACAAACCTATTGCTTCACATTACATCTCAAATAAACTCAAATATAACATGACTCATTATTGTACCCTGTTGATCACTGCTTTTAAATGCTTTTCTTATGTGTTTCAAATGGAAAGTATTTATAAATATAATCTTATTGAGGCAAGGAGTCTCATTTGAGAGACACTCTAGGTATAATATACTTAAAATGAAAGGAACAAATATTGAGATATATTTAGTATTATTTTTAAGCTATAAAAAGTGTGATAAATTTCAAATGAAAGTTTAAGTAGAATACTACAACTTACATAGGGTTATTTCTTTTTTTAATTAATTAATATATTTTTATATTTTTTTTAATTTTTTTTTTTGTACATCGTAACTTTATACAGTGAAGCATTTATGGGGTTCAGGGTACTGCTTTGATATACAATGTGAAATGCTCACATTGAACTAAGTAACATATCCATTACAATTATACTCATTCCTTAATAATTTTGAAATGTATCATTGCATCATACACATTAGGCGAGGTTCCCTCAAATACCCTCACTCCTCCCATATTCCCCCTACCCTACCCTCTCTCTCCTCTTCCCTTCTACTTTCTGGACTGTAGTTATGTTTTGCCATTCATGTCGGTGTGTGAGTGGTTATATATTGATTCATAGTAGTACTGAGTACACTGGATACTTTTTTTTCCCATTCTTGAGATACTTTACTAAGAAGAATATGTCCAGCTCCATCCAGGTAAACATAAAAGATGTGAAGTCTCCATCTTTTTATGGCTGCATAGTATTCCATGGTGTACATATACCACAATTTGTTAATCCATTCATGCATGGGTGGGCACTTGGGCTGGTTCCAGAAACTCAAATTCTTATGTGCTCTACCCTCACACTCTCATTTCCTCCCCAGAAGTAGCACCAATACTATGGGTAGTAACACTCATGCCATTCTCTCCACTTTTCTCACACTGGCTTCCTTGCTGGTCCTCAAATACACCAAGCAGACTGCCACCTCAGGGCCTTTGCACTGGCTCTTCCTTCTGTTTGGAATGTTCTTTCCCCAGATACCCAACTAGCCATTTTCATCATCTAATTAAAATCTCTTCTCAAAGGTTACCATTTCAATGACATCTCCACTGTATATACCCTATTTGTTGGCATAACTCACCCTAGTGCCCTGGCATATCCAATGCCCTTTACCTTCTACCAGGCCATCTCATTCACTTTTTCAGTGTAGTCATTATTGTACCTTTCCCTATAGGAATGTAAGTTCCATAGGTTACCACCTACCATTTTTTATCCCCTTATTTACTATGACCATTTCCAAAAGTACTCTTGTCTTAACTCTTGAAGCTAGCTAGTTAGCCAGTTAGAGAGAGACAGGATGGATGGATGGATGGATCATCTTTCCAACATACTAGACCTCAAGACTCTTGAGCTGCTCTTTCACAGATTGTCCTCCAAATTACTTCAGTTTATCTTGCCCCATGAGGTCACAACATGACTTTATCATCAATAACTACAAACCTGTCACATATTCTCAACTTCTCAAATCCCCTGTCTAACCACCATCTCCTGTCTCTGTGTCTCAAATGTTCCAGTACCAGTACAGTAGCAGCACTGTTGGAGATTTATTACCATCAAGACCCCCTCCAATTCTTTGATCTTTGCATCTATTCACCCCATTTATCACCTCTCATTCCTCTTTTCCCAGGTTAAAGTACTTGTACAATCACATAATTGTTCCTTTGCCATAAAGTCCTTGTTCCAATCACATAAAGTCCTTGTACAATCACATAATTGTCCCTTGTTTCTTCTGACATTCAGTACACACAGCACCGCCTGGCAAAACCCAGTCCCAGTTAAATTCACTTCTCTGTCTACTCCATCCCTAAAGAAAATTACAAACCATATTAACTCATCTTCCTTTAAGTTCAGAAGCAAAACTTGAAGTGATCCTTAGCACTGCCAGAAATCATGCTCCTCCTGCTTGCCTACTGTATTCACCTTCTCGCTCTCCTTGGTAAATAGTACATGCCCTCTCCTATCTTTGCAAACCTTCCACACCTCTTCTCTATCTTCACCTCAGCTGACCTTGCTTCCTGCTTTATTGGGAAAGTGGAAGAAAGGCAGAGAAGATCTTCCCCAAACTCTCGCCACTATATCTACATACTCTGCTGACCTGCCTGTCACCATTGATGAACTATCCTATGTCAAGCCAACCCTTCACACTTTCCACTGGATTACATCCCCTCTTTTGCCTATTTTAGGATCTAGCTCCAGCACTTCTTCTCCCTCTCTGCTGGATCAGTCCCTCCCACACAGACATGCTGTTGCCTATCTAAGAGACCCCTCTTCCTTATCCACCTACCACTACCCCGGTTACTGCCTCCTTTTCTTGCTTCCCTCTATAGCCACCAAAAGAGTTGTCTGTACTGACTTCCCATTCCCCCTTAAGTCTGTTCTGATCAGGCTTTCATCCACATCTCTGTACAGAAATGGGACTTGTCAAGATGACCAATGACTCCACGGTGCTAATTTATTTATCTGAGAATAATTAAGATTATTTGTGTGTTTTATCAAATCCTTAATGCCATTGTTTTTTTTAAATGTACATTATTTTGTGTATGATTTATAAAGTTAAAAATAATCTCAAATGTGGGGAGCTTAAGAGGAGACCACTGTATAAAGCTGGAGGTAGAAAATGGCTATACCTTCAGTGCGAGGATAAAAAAGAAATAAAGCTTCCACACAGGAAAGCACAGGCAAAGAACTCCATGCCTCAAGTTGCCTCTAATTAGAGGCAGTAAAAAAAAAATCTCCCGTGAGAATCTGCAACACAAGCTAGTATTCAAGCAAGCAAATTTGCAGACTGAATTCTTACTACCGTCATGCTTTTTAAAAGTAAAAACATAAGAATTTAATTTAAAGGGGTGTCAGGCTAGTAGTGCCCCCAAACAAATAGCAGAAACAAACACAACTCCTCTCTTGACCAATGTGAATTTAGTCTAGACTAATAGCAAATATGTGACATACCCCAATGTCAAAGATATTTAATTATTGGTTTTTTAAATAAAAAAGGAATATCATAGATTGGGCTTGGGAGTCCAAGACCGCTGGACTGCAACGTCCTGAGAAAAGGTCACTAAAGGAGAGAGCTAACCAAGGTAGAGTTGCCCAGCACAAAGCAACTCCCCAGTGCATTTACATTGTCTTTGATGGTGTCACAATATTCACTTCAAGCAAAGGAGAGACTGGTCTGGGTATGCTGTTCAAGAAGGTAGGCGAATCGAAAATATTCTGGCACATTTTAGTCGGATGTGGCTAATTTTTGAGTCTTTGCATGAAAGTCATTTGTTGAGTGCATGCTCTTGGGGCACAGGGAACTTGAAAGAAACTGAGTGAAGCAGGATGGGGAAGGAGAAAGCGTTGAATGTGAACCTGTTCTCAGCCATTGCTTGATCCACAGGAGACTTGGCATTAACAGCACTACAGAGTTGTCCCACTTTAAAGCAAGGGGAAGGTTTATAAGAGACACTCTAATAGGCATGAGCAACTTGATCTCCCCCAGCTCCATTATAGTCAGAGATTTTAACACTCCTTTAGCAGTGTTGGATAGATCATCCCAAAAAAAGCTTAGCAGAGAAACTTTAGATTTAAATTTAATTATCCAACTTTTGGATTTAACAGACATCTACAGAACATTTCATCCTAACAAAACTGAATACACATTTTTCTCATCAGTCCACGGAACATATTCCAAAATCGATCACATCTTGGGTCACAAGTCTAACCTCAGCAAATTTAAAAGAATAGAAATTATTCCATGCATCTTCTCAGACCACCATGGAATCAAAGTGGAACTCAATAACAACAGGAATCTGCAGAATCATACAAAAACATGGAAGCTAAATAACCTTATGCTGAATGATAGATGGGTCAGAGACAAGATCAAGAAGGAAATTACCAAATTTTTAGAACAAAACAACAATGAAGACACAATTTATCAGAACCTCTGGGATACCGCAAAGGCAGTCCTAAGAGGGAAATTTATAGCATTGCAAGCCTTCCTCAAGAAAATGGAAAGAGAGGAAGTTAACAACTTAATGGGACATCTCAAGCAGCTGGAAAAAGAAGAACATTCCAATCCCAAATCCAGCAGAAGAAAGAAAATGATCAGAGCAGAATTAAATGAAATTGAGAATAAAAGGATTATACATCAGATCAATAAATCAAAAGTTGGTTTTTTGAAAAAGTCAATAAAATAGATAAACCTTTGGCCAACCTAATCAAGAAAAAGTAAAATCTCTATCTCATCAATCAGAAATGGTAAAGATGAAATAACAACAGACCCTTTAGAAATTCAAAAAAATCTGGGGCAGCGCCTGTGACTCAAATGAGTAGGGCACTGGCCCCATATACTGAAGGTGGCGGGTTCAAACCCAGCCCCGGCCAAAAAATGCAAATAAATAAATAAATAAATAAATGAATAAACTTTAAAAAAAAGAAATTAATGAATATTACAAGAAACTTTATTCCCAGAAATATGACAATCTGAAGGAAATCAAACAATACTTGGAAGCACACCATCTCCCAAGACTTAGCCAGAATGAAGTGGAAATGTTGAACAGGCTTATATCAAGTTCTGAAATAGCATCAACTATACAAAATCTCCCTAAAAAGAAAAGCCCGGGACCAGATGGCTTCATGTCAGAATTCTACCAAATCTTTAAAGAAGAACTAGCACCTATACTACTCAACCTTTTCCAAAATATAGAGAAAGACGGAGTACTACCCAACACATTCTACGAAGCAAACATCACCTTGATCCCCAAACCAGGAAAAGACTCAACAAGAAAAGAAAATTATAGACCAATATCACTAATGAATATTGATGCAAAAATATTCAACAAAATCCTAATAAACAGAATTCAGCAACACATCAAACAAATTACACACCACGACCAAGTGAGTTTTATTGCAGGATCTCAAGGATGGTTCAACATACGTAAATCTATAAATATAATTCATCACATAAACAAATTAAAAAACAAAGACCATATGATTCTCTCAATTGATGCAGAAAAAGCTTTTGATAATATCCAGCACCCCTTCATAATCAGAACACTTAAGAAAATTGGTATAGAAGGGACATTTCTTAAACTGATAGAAGCCATCTACAGCAAACCCACCACCAATATCATATTGAATGGAGTTAAGTTGAAATCATTTCCACTCAGATCAGGAACAAGGCAAGGTTGCCCATTGTCTCCATTACTCTTTAACATTGTAATGGAAGTTTTAGCCATCGCAATTAGGGAAGAAAAAGCGATCAAGGGTATCCATATAGGGTCAGAAGAGATTAAACTTTTCACTCTTGGCTCAGCGCCTGTGGCTCAATCAGCTAAGGCGACAGCCACGTACACCTAAGGTGGCGGGTTCTAATCCCCAGCCCGGGCCCGCCAAACAACAATGATGGCTGCAACCAAAAAATGGCCGGGCGTTGTGGTGGGCGCCTGTGGTCCCAGCTACTTGGGAGGCGGAGGCAGGAGACTCGCTTGAGCCCAGGAGTTGGAGGTTGCTGTG
>CAUYQV010113653.1:0-10045 GCA_963574575.1 Galagoides demidoff
ACAGGCGCCCGCCACAACGCCCGGCCATTTTTTGGGTGCAGCCATCATTGTTGTTTGGCGGGCCCAGGCTGGGGATTCGAACCCGCCACCTTAGGTGTACGTGGCTGGCGCCTTAGCCGATTGAGCCACAGGCGCCGAGCCAGTACCTCACTATCTTAACAGTGTCCATAGCAAACAGTTACTAAAATACTTAGTATCTTTATAAGCATTATCTCATTTACTCTTTGTAAAAATAGATAGGTACTACTGTTTAACTCTCATTTTATAAATAAGGGATGTGAGACCTATAAACTAGCTCAAAAATCACTTAGTAGCAGAGTGAGTGCTCAATTGTAGACTAATCTATGCTTTACTTTCTATATTTAGCACATAAGTGCTTGTTGGATTTTATTATAAAATTTCCAATTTGCTTGACACCCCCCTGGAAACTTCTCATTTGTTAAATCTTTAGGTTAATCAACAGAGCTCTTCTCCCAGCGTATCATTTTCTTTATTTTCTTTCTTTCTTTATTTTTTAGAGACAGAGTCTCACTTTGTCACCCTTGGTAGAGTGCCATGGCATCACAGCTCACAGCAACCTCCAACTCTTGGGCTTAGGTGATTCTCTTGCCTCAGCGTCCCAAGTAGCTGGGACTACCGGCGCCTGCCACAGCGCCCTGCTATTTTTTTGTTGCAGTTTGGCCAGGGCCAGGTTCAAACTCGCCACCCTTGGTATATGGGGCTGGCGTCCTACTCACTGAGCCATGGGTGCTGCCCTTCAGTGTATCATTTTCTACTAGACTTCTTAAAAAAAAAATCACCAATAAACGTTGCCTTATAACAAAGGGAGCCAGTGTACCTGTTATGATCCAGAACCTGCTGCTATAGTTGCTGACTCCAGAATTGTGCTTCCTTTGCTCTGATTCATACCATCAAAAATGGATGCTTTTTACCCCTCCCCACACACACACACTCTTCAGTCAGTTCTCAACTCGAGTTACTTGTGATCCTTGTGGTTGGCTGAATCTAAATCATATGTAGAACCTTAGTTACAAGAAAGTCTGGAAATGTCATTTTTAGCTCAGCAGTAGAGGAAAGGACACTTAAGGAGCACATAGTGTGGCCTGGATCACTTAATCTGCTGTCTTTTTTTTTTTTGGAGAGACACAGTCTCACTCTGTGGCCTTTGAGAGAGTGCTTTGGTGTCAGAGCTCACAGCAACCTCAAACTCTTGGGTTTAAGTGATTCTCTTGCCTCAGCCTCCCAAGTAGCTGCAACTACAGGCACCGACCCCAACACCCAGCAACTTTTTGTCGCAGTTGTCATTGTTGTTTAACTGGCCGGGGCCAGGTTTGAACCCACCTGCCTTGGATTATGGGCGCTGAGCCAACATGATCTTTGCTAACACAAAGCAAAGAATAAGATATGTGAAGTAGTAAATAAGATTTTAGCCCATGAATCTGAAAGGATCCTAAGTTAGCGAGCTGTCCAAAGATGGAATTGGCTTCCAGATATCTGGTTATTTGCCATCACTAAAGATGTTTAAGCATGGAAGGTGGTTTGTTTCTTGACTGGGAAGCTGTAGAAGGGACTTATGTCCCAAAGGTATGATCTTTCTGTTAAGTTTTTATCTATTATGAGTGTCTGGCCTAGAAATTTGTCAGATTTATATATTAGGTTTTTCCTTTTTCCATTTCAAGATCTTAGTAATTCTTTAAAAGAAAACATAGACACCTAGATAGGTGAAGTATTGTTGTAGCTGTCGCATAATTAGCTAATGAGTTGTTTTGTTTTTTTTTTTTTTTTTGAGACGGAGCCTCAAGCTGTCTCCCTGGGTAGAGTGCTATGGCATCACAGCTCACAGCAACCTCCTCCAACTCCTGGGCTCAAGCGAGTCTCCTGCCTCAGCCTCCCAAGTAGCTGGGACCACAGGCGCCCGCCACAGTGCCTGGCTATTTTTTGGTTTCAGCCATCATTGTTGTTTGGCGGGCCTGGGCTAAATTTGAAACTGCCACCCCAGGTGTATGTGGCTGGCGCCTTAGCCACTTGAGCCACAGGTGCCAAACCTAGCTAATGAGTCTTAACCCTAAGAAGTATAAAAGCTATAAGTGGGGAATTCAGAAAAGTTAGGAGTAGAAGGTTTTGACTAATCAAATATCCTCATTTATAAAGAATCATAAAGAGTTTTTTTTTTTTTTTTTGCAGTTTTTGGCTGCGGCTGGGTTTGAACTCTGGTATATGGGGCTGGCTTCCTACTCCTTTGAGCCACAGATGCTGCCCAGGATTACCAGTTTTTTTAAATTTAAAATATAACAAAAAAATATATTAGGTACTTGAATCTTTTTTTTTCCTCATTAATCTTTGTTTTAATAGGTCTCAAAATTCTGTGATAGATTTTTGATCAAGTTGTTTCCATTAAAAAATACTGATTTTAAAAAGTTAAAACTTCTACTCAAAAAGAAACAAATAGTCCACAAAACATTCTTTCCTTCTTAAGGTTTTATGATGCATTGTTATCTTTAACCAGTTTTTTTTTTTGGCTGGGGTCAGGTTTGAACCCGCCACTTCCGGTATATGGGGCCAGCACCCTACTCCTTTGAGCCACAGATACTGCCCCATTAACCAGTTTTTTACTATTAAACTTAAATGGCCAATTGAGACAAACAGTTCTGAGTTGCTTCTTCTACCACTGATACAAGACTGGGGTGGTAAGTATTAGAGACAATATTCATTTAGCCTTCTAAGATTTCTGGGCAGGGCTCCGTGCCTGTGGCTCAGATGGCTAAGACGCCAGTCACATATACCTAAGGTGGCGGGTTTGAATCCTGCCCAGGCCTGCCAAAACAACAATGACGGCTGCAACCAAAACATAGCCGGGCATTGTGGCAGGCGCCTCTGGTCCTATCAACTTGGGAGGCTGAGGCAGGAGACTCGCTTGAGCCCAGGAGTTGGACATTCTGTGAGCTATGATGCCCCAGCACTCTACCCAGGGAGATAACTTGAGGCTCTGTTTTAAAAAAAAAAAATGATTTCTGGGCAGACTTGGTGACCTTGCCAGCTCCAGCACCATCTTGTCCACTGCTTTTATGACACTCACAGTAACTGTCTGTCTCATGTCATGAATAGCAAAATGACCCAGAGGAGGATAGTCTAAGAAACTCTTAACACACACAGGCTTGCCAGATACCATATCAACAATGGTGGCATCTCCAGATTTCAGGAATTTAGGGCCATCTAGCTTCTTACCAGAGTCGCAGTCAGTCTTTTCCTTCAGCTCAGCCAACTTGCAAGCAATGTGAGCTTTGTGACAATCCAGTAAAGGAGTGTAGCCAGTGCTAATTTGGCCTGGATGGTTCAGGATAATCACCTGGGCAGTGAAGCCAGCTGCTTATATCGGTGGGTCACTTTTACTATCACCAGCAACATTGCCACCAATGTTTGACAAACACATTCTTGACATTTAAGCCCTCATTGTCCCATAGAAGAGCTTCACTCAAAGCTTCATGGTACATTTCAAGACTTTACTGCAGTTGTAACATTAACTGGAGCAAAGGTGACCACCATGCTGGATTGGAGAACACTAGTCTCTAATCGGCCCATAGGACAATACCAATACCACCAATTTTGTAGACATCCTGCAGAGGCAAATGTAAGGGCTTGTCAGTTGGCCAAGCTGGTGGCAGAATGTAATCCAGCACTTTAAGCAGCATGGTTCCACTGGCATTGCCATGGTTCTGGGTGACTTTCCATCCCTTGAACCAAGGCATGTTAGCATTTGGCTCCAACATGTTGTCACCATTCTGGCCAGAAATTGGCAGGAGTGGTATTGTGTCAGGGTTTTAGCCAATTTTCTAAATGTAAGTGCAGATTTCCTTAACAATTTCCTCGTATCTCTTCTGGCTGTAGGACCGCTCAGTGGAATCCATTTTGTTAACACCAGCAATTAGTTGTTTCACATCCAGTATGTAAGCCAGAAGGGCACGCTCACGGGTCTCCCATTCTTTGAGATACCAGCTTCAAATTCACCAACAGCAGGTGACAGCATAGTCAGCCTGAGATATACCTGAAATCATGTTTTTGATGAAGTCTCTTGTGTCCTGGGGCATCAGTGATAGTCACATAATATTTGCTGCTCTCAAATTTCCACAGGGAAATATCAATGGCGATACCATGCTCATGCTCAGCCTTGAGTTTATCCAAGACCCAGGCATACTTGAAGGAGCCCTTCCCCTTCTCCGCAGTCTTCTCAGAGTTTTTGATGGTTCACTTGTCAGTGCTACAACATTTGTAGATCAAAAGGCTAGTGGTGGATTTGCCCAAATCTGTGTGTCCAATGATGACCATCTTGATAGGAGTCTTTTCCTTTCCCATTTTGGATTGTATGGCAATTTTCACAATGCCTGTGTTCTGGCGGCAAACCTGTCACAGAAAAGCTAGGTACTCAAATCTTTTAATTTAAAAAGTGTTCTTGGCTTGGCGCCTGTGGCTCAAGTGGCTAAGGCGCCAGCTACATACACCTAAAGTGGCAGGTTCAAATCCAGCCCGGGCCCACCAAACAGTGATGGCTGCAACCAAAAAATAGCCAGGTGTTGTGGCGAGCGCCTATGGTCCCAGCTACTTGGGAGGCAGAGGCAAGAGACTTGCATGAGCCCAGGAGTTGGAGACTGCTGTGAGTTGTGATGCTACAGCACTCTACCCAGGGGGATAGCTTGAGGCTCTGTCTCAAAAAAATAAAATAAAAAAATAAAAAGTGTTCTTAGGGGCTAGGCATGGCTTATGCCTATATTGCTAGCACTCTAGGAGGCTGAGATGGGCAGATTGCTTGAGCTTAGGAGTTCAAGACCAGCCTAAGCAAAAGCAAAATCCTGTTTCTTAAAAAAAAAAAAAAAAATAGCCAGGTGTTGTGGCAGGTGCTTCGAGTCCCAGCTCCTTGGGAGGCTGAGGTTCGTATGAGCTATGATGCCAGGGCACTCTACCAAGGGTAACAAAGTGAGACTCTCAAAAAAAAAAAATTAAAATTAATTTTTAAAAAGTGTTCTTAGATGGGTTGGTGATGCATAAATAAGACCTATACATTAACTAGGAGTCTAGAATCATATGCATTATTTTGAGAGAATAGGATGAGTAGAGAGGAGTCTCCAAACTTCAGGAGGATGGATATTATTAGAAAATACAAACTACTTAGAGAAAAGGAAATGATCTGAATAGTGGAAAGTCATTCTCTTGATAGTGTGGCTGTTCTACTTCTAAAATGTATTTGAAATTTGGCCACTTTATTCCATTTCTGTTGCTACTGACTCTGTTCAATCATTTATCATTTCTCATCTGAATTAAAAGCTATGGCTTTTTAACAGATCTTATCCCACTACGGTAAGTTGTGTCCAGCAGCCAGAGTAGTCATTTTAAAATACAAATAGAACCATGGTACTCTTTCCCTAAAATACTCCTATGACTTCCCATTAGAAAAAAAAATCTTGGCTCGGCACCTGTGGCTCAATCGGCTAAGGCGCCAGCCATGTACACCTAAGGTGGCGGGTTCGAATCCCCAGCCTGGGCCTGCCAAACAACAATGATGGCTGCAACCAAAAAAAAAAATGGCCGGGCGTTGTGGTGGGTGCCTGTGATCCCAGCTACTTGGGAGGTGGAGGCAGGAGACTCGCTTGAGCCCAGGAGTTGGAGGTTGCTATGAGCTGTGATGCCATGGCACTCTACCCAGGGGGATAGCTTAAGGCTCCGTCTCAGGAAAAAAAAGAAAAAAAATCTTAAGTCACTTATCAGTCATTACCTTCCTACACCCTTCTAGCTGTTGTAACAGGATGACTAAAACAAAACAGAAGCTTATTTCCTATTAAAAGAAAGGTCTATGTGGCTGATATAATGCCAGTGTGTCAACATCCCCAACATGCTTTATCCAAAACTGCAGCTGCTGCAATTCTGTCATCACATCTGGCTGGCAGGAAAGAGGAGGAAAGGAGAAAGACAGCTCCTTCTTTCAGGAAGTTAGGCAAATCACATTTCCACACATCCCTGGGTAGAGGTAGTTTTTGCAAGGAAGGCTGGAAAATGAATGTTTAGTTGGCTAGGCATTAGTGCTCAGTTAAATTTGACTGTAATGGTAGAAGAAACATCTTGTAATCTCTGCCATTCCCTTTCCTTCTCATATTATAATAGAAAGGAAGATCAGAAGAACAGGAACTTGGCTGTCCTCTTAAGCATTGTGTCCTTAGTGTTAAGAAGAGTACCTGAGGGTGGTTCCAGTAGCTCAGTGCGTAGGCCGCTGGCCACATACACTGAGACCGGTGGGTTTGAACCTGGCCCAGGCCAGCTAAAACAATAATGACAACTGCAACAACAAAAAAAAAAATAGCCAGGCGTTGTGGCAGGCACCTGTAGTCCCAGCTACTTGGGAGGCTGAGGCAAGAGAATTGCTTCAGCTCCAGAGTTTGAGGTTGCTGTGAGCTATGAAGCTATGGCATTCTCCCCAGGGTGACAGCTTGAGACTCTATCTCAAAAAAAATAAAAAAAAGTAAAGAGTACCTGCCACATTGTGGGTGCTGAGTACATATTTATTAAATTAATTTATCGAGAAATTCAACTTTTCATTATGGAAGGAATTGTGGAAACCTACAGATTTTTTGACCATCAAAGTGAAAATGCATACCAATTTTGTTGGTTCCTGGAATGTTGTCACTAAAGACTTTTCATTTTGTTTATTACCACAGTTATATACATGTATACTGCTTTAGGACTAGAAGAAACCAGAGATAGTATCTTGGTAATGTTATTTATTACCTTTTCTTCTATAAAAGAAGAAAAGATCAAATATAAGGGATAGTTCTAAATCAAGTTAGGAAGAAAGACTAAATGAATGCAATTGATGTAATTGCTAAGGAGAGAGTTTAGTAGATGCCCAGTTAGGTTAATATAAATTTGCATGAAAAGACCAACAATAGTAACTTCTGAAGACTGGGAATCCCAGCTGATGCATTACATTTGGCTATTGTAAATATGGCATTTTATATGAATTATTCTTGCTATAATTCTGCAGGTTACTGCTTATTAATCCAAAGCTACAATCTTTTCCTTTTAATACAGTAAACTTTCAAAAAAGGAGAAGAATACATTCCAGATAGTTTAAAATAGTGTTTGGAAAGTTAAAGCAATTTGTCATGAATGGAGGAGAAGGTAGGTAGTCTCTTCAGGATCTGTCAAATTCCCGTAGTTACTAAGGGTAAAGGGATCGATCGATCTGTGGAAGATCTTTTGAGGGGTAAACCTCTATGATGTAGTAGTCCCAGCTGGATATACAGTATATTTCTTTCTGATGTAGTTATTTGTTTCTCTTATAGAATTTTCATCTCATTGATTATCACCTGGCAGCATTCATCACAGTGATGCTTGCAAGGAGGCTTGTATGGGCCCTCATCTCAGAGGTAACAGCTCATTCACTATATGCTATCACTTGAATTAGTTACTAGCTAGAATTAGTTACTAGATTGAGTTCAATTTGAAAATGTGAAATGTCCAAATATAAATGTGATAAAACTGTTAAATTGATTTCTTTACTCCCATGTGAGTAGTACCAATACTTTTAAAAAAGTTTCCTGCAATATATTGAAAATTCAAGTTTGAAATAACTCAAAGGAACTATTAGAAATCTCCTTTGTCAAGTAGGAACTTATTGTTCGCTTCCAAGTTTTTTAGTACACTTTTGAAAATTTTAATAGTTCTTTTAAAATGGGATGAATGTCAGATAACCATTACCATGAAGAGTCATCTGTATGGATATAGTTGCATCTAAAACATTCACTTTGAGGTAACTTTCACTTAATATTGTTTTTATACCATTTATAGAGAGTGTTAGCAAGAAACATTTGTTTGAGTTTATTAAAACTTAGAATTTTTAAAAAGGCAGTGTCAAAATGTGTATAGGATTAGAACCTACCTAAGTTTAGTGGGCAGAAGAGGAAAGAATTGGAATAGTAAAATGATCTTTTATTGTTCATTCATTCATTCATTCATTCATTCATTTATTAGAGATAGGGTCTCACTCTGTTGTCCAGGCTGGTCTCAAACTCTTGACCTAAAGAGGTCTCCCCACCTTAGTCTTTAGAGTAGCTGGGATTACAGGTGCACACCACAATACCCAGCTTAAAATGATCTTTTTAAAATTAAAAGTTGTTAGAGATGGCCAGTGGTATAATTTTTTATATATTTGTAAATGCCAATAAGAGAAAAATGTGCTTTGTTAAGATTTTGTTATCTTGTGTCCTAAGTGATTACAAAACCAAAAATGTCAAGTTAGCTAAAGTGACTAATAATTTTAATCTTGTAATTTATGATCCAGTATAAAATTTTATATGGTCATAATCTTAGATATTTTAAAAATCACATATATATTATATAATTTTAGGATCAGATTATTGAGAGTCAACTTTTTTCTTAGATAACATTACGAACTTGGAAAGTCCTTTTGTACATAAGCTCTGATTTTCAGAAAACTTATCTCTGTAAGCACAGAATAATTAGAGATGTTAAATCATGATCTGAAAGCCATTTGAAGTCAACTGAAAAACCCTGGTGGTAAGATTGTTTGTTTTTCACAATGGGAAAGGCTGTTTTTATAACCTTTTCTTTCAGGTTCTTTATTTAGGTGCAGAAAATAGAAGCTTATTTTTGGATATATTGAGAAAGTGTGTTCTTTCTTTAGAGGATCTCAGTGGAGTCTTATGTTTACATCTCTTAGAACAGGGTATGATTTTGTTTCATCCTCTCAGTGACTTGGAAATGCTTTTTTTTTTTTGAGACAGAGTCTCAAGCTGTAACCCTAGGTAGAGTGCTATGCAGTCACAGCTCACAGCAACCTCAAACTCTTAGGCAATTCTCTTACCTCAGCCTCCCAAGCTGGGACTACAGGTGCCTGCCACAACACCTGGCTATTTTTTTTTGGGGGGGGGTGTTATAGTTGTCATTATTGTTTTGCGGGCCCTGGCTGGATTCAATCCCTCCAGCTCGTGTATGTGGCTGGCACCCTAGCCCCTTGAGCTATAGGTGCTCAGCCAAGAAATGCTTCTTTTGTATCTTAAATTAATATGTCCAGGCTGGACACCCATAACACAGGGGTTATGGCGATGGCCACATACACTGAGGCTGGTGGGTTCAAACCCCGGTCCTGGCCAGCTAAACAATAACAATGACAACCTCAACAACAACAAAAAAAAATAGCCAGGTGTTGTGGTGGATGTCTGTGGTCCCAGCTACTTGGGAGGCTGAAGCAAGAGAATCACTTAAGCCCAAGAGTTTGAGGTTGCTGTGAGCTGTGATGCCATAGCACTCTACCCAGGGTGACATAGTGAAACTGTGTCTCAAAAAAAAAAAAATTAATATATCCATTTAGTGTATAAATTCTTCATCACTGAGGTTTCTACCCTGTTGCTGCAAAGGCAATTTCAAAGGCTTAACAGTAGTTAAGCAGCTTTTGCACAGCCTTAGTTGGAGAGTGTATTAGCTATTTTCTAAAGATATTGCAATTACTGGGAACAGAACATTTAAGTTAAATTTGAGTAGAATTTTAATCAAAGGCTTAAAACTGTACCTTAATGTCCATTAATAACAGAATTTTTTTAACTTAATTTTTTTTTTCTTTTTGAGACAGAGTCTCAAGCTGTTGCTGTGGGTTGAGTGTCGTGGAGTCACAGCTCACAACAACCTCCAATTCTTGGGCTCAAGTGATTCTCTTGCCTCAGCTTCCCAGGTAGCTGGGACTACAGGCGCTTGCCACAACACCCGGCTATTTTTGTTGTTGTTGTTGCAGTTGTCATTGTTGTTTTAGCTGGCCCGGGCTGGGTTCGAACTTGCCAGCTTCAGTATGTGGCCGCTGCCCTACCCATAATGGCATAGCATGCACATAGTCATTACAAAAGATGAAAAGGCTCGGCGCCTGTGGCTCAATCGGCTAAGGCGCCAGCCACGTACACCTAAGGTGGCGGGTTCGAATCCCCAGCCCGGGCCCGCCAAACAACAATGATGGCTGCAACCAAAAAATGGCCGGGCGTTGTGGCGGGCA